>SJYT01070939.1:110645-126191 GCA_006410635.1 Cephalophus harveyi | reverse complement strand
TTCGATGGACGTGAGTCTGAGTGAACTCCGAGAGATGGTGATGAACAGGGAGGCCTGGCGTGCTGCGATTCATGGGGTCGCAAAGAATCGGACACGACTGAGCGACTGAACTGAACTGAACTGAAGAAAGGAATAGGCCACCTAGAAAGTGGAGCAGTTACAGTCGGCCATTTGATTGGATTAAAGACTTAAATGTGACAAATCCAACTTAAAGAATTTAAAAGAGACTGTTGCTGCTGCTAAGTCACTTCAGTCATGTCCAACTCTGTGCGACCCCATAGACGGCAGCCCACCAGGCTCTGCCGTTACTGGGATTCTCCAGCAAGAACACTGGAGTGGGTTGCCATTTCCTTCTCCAATGCATGAAAATGAAAAGTGAAAGTGAAGTCACTCAGTCATGTCCGACCCTCATGGACTGCAGCCTTCCAGGCTCCTCCGTCCATGGGATTTTCCAGGCAAGAGTACTGGAGTGGGGTGTCATTGCCTCCTCCAAAAAGAGACTGTAGGAAACATCATAACTTCAGGGTAAAGGAGCAAATCATAAGAAAAAAGAAACCAGAAAGGAAGGAAGGAGGAAAGAATGAAAGAAAAATAGATTGTGGTGATTTTGTCCCTAAGTCGTGTCCAGCTTTCGCCAGCCCATGGACTGTAGCCCATCAGGTTCCTCTGTCCACGTGATTTTCCAGGCAAGAATACTGGAATGGGTTGCCTTGCCCTTCTCCAGGGGATCTTTCCAACCCAGGGATCGAACTCATCTCTCCTGCATTGTAGGAGGACTCTACTTGCTGAGCCACACGAGAAGCCTAAGATAGATAGATAGATAGATAGACAGACAGAGATAGATCAGTTCAATTCAGTCACTCAGTCGTGTCTGACTCCTTGTGACCCAACGGACTGCAGCACGCCAGGCCTCCCTGTCCTTCACCAACTCCTGGAGTTTCCTCAGACTCATGTCCATCGAGTCCGTGATGCCATCCAGCCATCTCATCCTCGGTCGTCCCCTTCTCCTCCTGCCCCTAATCCCTCCCAGCATCAGAGTCTTTTCCAATGAGTCAGCTCTTCACATCAGGTGGCCAGAGTATTGGAGCTTCAGTGGGTTGCCTTGCCCTTCTCCAGGGGATCTTTCCAACCCAGGGATCGAACCCATCTCTCCTGCATTGTAGGAGGACTCTACTTGCTGAGCCACACGAGAAGCCTAAGATAGATAGATAGACAGACAGACAGAGATAGATCAGTTCAATTCAGTCACTCAGTCGTGTCTGACTCCTTGTGACCCAACGGACTGCAGCACGCCAGGCCTCCCTGTCCTTCACCAACTCCTGGAGTTTCCTCAGACTCATGTCCATCGAGTCCGTGATGCCATCCAGCCATCTCATCCTCGGTCGTCCCCTTCTCCTCCTGCCCCTAATCCCTCCCAGCATCAGAGTCTTTTCCAATGAGTCAGCTCTTCACATCAGGTGGCCAGAGTATTGGAGCTTCAGCATCAGCCATCCAGTGAATATTCAGGGCTGATCTCCTCTAGGATGGACTGGCTGGAGAGTGAGGAGGCAACAGCAAAGCGCTTCTGGACTCGTGCCTTGAGAGCCCCACAAGCAGCATGAAAAGGCAACAAGACAGGACACTGAGCAGATGCCCATGGCTAATAAACTTTTGAAAAGACAGTCTCGCTAGTAATTAGGGGAAATCTGAACGAATGTTAATGTAAACAAGATGACATACTGCCTCCTATCTCTCCAAGCGCCCTAATTTTAAGAGCAGGTACTACAAAGTAAAACTATCAAACCAGAATAATTTTATAAAAATTCACAACTAGTTTCCAAACATGGTTAGATTCACAAACACCATCTTCAGCGGCAGGCATAACCTGGCTAACATTGAACGGTTGTTAGGCAGCCTCGGTCTCCCCCAGTCCCCACTCAACACACTCCCCTAACTTGCCCTTGGCCCTCCCTGAAGCTCTAGGCCTGTTTGCTTTCTCCAGATGGTGATGAGTGACCCTCCAGGCTACATGGCCGCCTGTCCGTGGGCCTCCGGTGACTTCATTCAAAGGAGTGTCCGCGGTGGATATTTCAGCCCCTGGGGCAATCCAGTGAAGGAGATGTTTGGAGGGCAGGTGACCCTTTGAGAAAACCCCCTTCAGTTTTGCGTCTGTCCCCGAGATGTGACTGTCCCCGAGACACAGCCCGGCCCCTCTACATCTGAAGACTGTCACAGACGTCACAGAGCTTCCCCAGCCCCCCTGCCAGCCCTCGTCGCTTGGTAAGACCCCCCGGGAGCTCCCGCCCAGGGTTCCCTTCCCAGAGCCCGGCCACCGCAGGGCGAGGGGAATCCTTCAGCTTTTCAGTCTAATCTGTCTGCGTCGCTGCTCTTCTGCCAAATCCCCACTTCCTGCTGGACACAGATTCCTCTCCTTCCCCTCGGAGTCTTTGGGGAGACAAGTTCACCACTCACACAAGTTTAAGAGGTTCCAGGGGGAAACGATGCGAAATGTTGTGGTTAAATCTTTGGGGAGAAGTCGGGGCTTGCATTTCCTGATTCCTCCATGTGATGTTGGCCCAATAGTTATCCTTTATCTGATCCAAGTTTCTGTACTAAACTGTACGGGACAGGTTTTAATTACAGAGGCGTAGTTCTAGGGTATGACTTCTCCCAGTTTCCTTAGAACCTAGGGGTGGCCCACCAAAGGGGTGTGGGAAAAATCTAGAAAAGAAGTGGCTTTGATTAGTGTCTCTATCAGGAGCCTCCCTGGGGAGCCCAAGCCCTTCCTCCCAAACTTCTCTCTTTACCCAACACGTGACTCTGCTTAATCCTCATTTTTATTGTTTATAAAAGTTTTTTTTAACTAAAATTTTTTTATAGGGAGGATGCTGCTGCTGCTATGTCACTTCAGTCGTGTCCGACTCTGTGCGATCCCACAGACGGAAGCCAACCAGGCTCCCCCGTCCCTGGGATTCTCCAGGCAAGAGCACTGGGGTAGTTGCTTCATAATGTTCTCTTAGTTTCTGCCGTACAGCAAAGTGAACCAGCTACTGTTTCGGGATTTCTTTCCCATTTGGGCCACTGCAGAGCATTGAAGTAGAGTTCCCTGTGCTATACAGTAAGTTCTTATAAACCTGGAAAAAAACATAATTCAAAACGATACACGCACCCCGATGTTCAGTCCAGTTCAGTCCCTCAGTCGTGTCTGGCTCTTTGCGACCCCAAGGACTGCTGCACGCCAGCCTTCCTGGTCCATCTTGATTCCAGCTTGTGCTTCATCCAGTCTGGTATTTCACATGATCTACTCCGCAAAGAAGTTAAATAAGCAGGGTGACAGTATTCAGCCTTGACGTGCTCCTTTTCCAATTTGGAACCAGCCTGTTGTTCCATGTCCAGTTCCAACTGTTACTTCTTGACCTGCATACAGGTTTCTCAGGAGGCAGGTCGGGGGGGTGATGTTCCCATCTCTTGAAGAATGTTCAGCCCAATGTTCACTGCAGCACAGTTTACAAAAGCCGGACATAGAAGCAACCTAAATATCCATCAACGGAGGAATGGATAAAGAAGATATAAAAGAGTTTTATTGAAGAAAATATGTAAAGAAGGAACTGGGACTCACTCCTACTTCAAAGCAATCAAATGAAAACACTTTAGCATTTCTGGAGAAGTTTTCTTTCTCTATGCATTTCACAAGAGTGTGCCACAGATGACCTTCTGTATANCAACGGAGGAATGGATAAAGAAGATATAAAAGAGTTTTATTGAAGAAAATATGTAAAGAAGGAACTGGGACTCACTCCTACTTCAAAGCAATCAAATGAAAACACTTTAGCATTTCTGGAGAAGTTTTCTTTCTCTATGCATTTCACAAGAGTGTGCCACAGATGACCTTCTGTATACCACTTTTTTTGGCAACTATCATATTATTAGAATTGTCCTGTATCATCAGGTAGTTTTAGAAATTGGGTTCTTCACAGTGGCTAACAGACCAGTACTTTGGACTCCCTTGACCACTGGAAATATCGGAATTTCCTACTTTTCACTGTTACAAATAATGCCATAAAGAGGATTTTATCATCAGCCCTAGAGATGGACTTACAAGGTCAAAGGTGGAACGTGTTTACATCCTTTGAAAAATGCAGTCATGGTGCCTTTGAGGACAAGGCAAGCCTGGGATCCATCCCATTGGCTGTGGGTGAAAAAAACATCTCCCCATTTGGTCAGAGCCTCTGCAGCCTCTGGAGAGGGACATGGCGACTGAATTTCCTACTTTTCACTGTTACAAATAATGCCATAAAGAGGATTTTATCATCAGCCCTAGAGATGGACTTACAAGGTCAAAGGTGGAACGTGTTTACATCCTTTGAAAAATGCAGTCATGGTGCCTTTGAGGACAAGGCAAGCCTGGGATCCATCCCATTGGCTGTGGGTGAAAAAAACATCTCCCCATTTGGTCAGAGCCTCTGCAGCCTCTGGAGAGGGGCATGGCGACTCACTCCAGTATTCTTGCCTGGGAAATCCCACGGACAGAGGAGCCAGGCGGGCTGCGGTCCATGGGGCCTCAGAAAGTCGGATACAACAAGCTACTCCCCAGCTGCAGGCTCCGCCGCTGGGCTTCTGCGCTGGCCTTGGCCCCAGGGAACCGTCAGGACGCAGATGGGGGCCCTGGGCGCCTTCCTTTGGTTCCAGCCAGTGCCTGGCCCGGGGGCTCCTGGTGTGCTTAGCAATCAAGGTGGTCGCTCCCTGGTCAGGTCAGCGTGGACTCTCTTTACTTGTCTCCTGTCGTGGAAACCCTGCCTCTCTCTCTTTCCAGCCCATGCATTCAGTGAACTTTGAGAGCACCCAGACACGTGGCTTGGAGGCTTTCTGAAGGCCGTGGCCTGAAGCATCCCATCCTGCTGAGAATCAGGACTGAGCTCAAACACCTGGACACTCTCTGATCTCAAAGGAGTTGTCTGGGCTTCTCCAAAGTGACCCCACAGGAAGGCCGGGGCGGCCGGGACTGGCCGCTGACCTCAGCTTCCTGTCGCCACTGTCTCCGCCTGACTCCCCTGGCAGCCCTCTTCCTGCGCCCACAGATGGACCGACAGTCAGCCCGTCCCTCTGCGAAGACCCTCAAGGACTCTCTCCATTAAAAACCACCTGGGAGTGCGGAATGAGGCGTGTTCAATGCAGGCTCTTTCTCCAGACAGCCAAACTGTAAAGAAGGCCCCTCAGAGAACCCCAAATACCGTTTTCTAGCCATTTCCTTTAAAAATTTCCTCTCACGCTCGGTTTAACAGGCCCCAGGAGGCCTGGCCCACGGTTCTCTCTCCCAGCTGCAAGGCCCCTCCGTCTTCATCTGTTACTCTGTTCTTCTTTCCAAGCCTCTTCTCTGCATTTTCCAGTCTGCCATGTCTATGCTCACACCCTGTTTGCACAAACTGGCCTTAGGATGAGAGCCTGGCGATGTCCAGAGTGGGGCAGGAAGCCTTTCTGTGTGGTCCTGCAGAGAAAAAACTGGTGATTTCCTTTGGAGTAATTAAAAAGGAGAACCCCAGAGCCAGGTTGGAGAAGGAAAGGGCAACCCACTGCAGTATTCTTGCCTGGAGAATCCCGTGGACAGAGGAGCCTGGCGGGCTACAGTCCATGGGGTCGCAAGAGTTGGACATGACTTAGCGGCTAAACTACCAACTACTGCCAGAGCCAGGTCCTCTGTCTGCACGGTGAGCACGACGTTAAGGGCCGGTCTGATTTATCTGCGCGGAGGAAGGGAGGGCCTTTGAGAGAACACGGTGTCTGTGTGTGACCTGAGCCTCATCCAGGGCCACGGGGGTGCGCTGCTCTCCTCTCCAGGTGAGCCGCAGCCCGGAGGGCGGTCTCCCCGGCCTTCATCTAGAATCCGATCATCATTCATTTGTTCTTGTTGATGCTGTTCAGTAGCTCAGTCGTGTTCAATTCTTTGCAACTCCAAGGACTGCAGCATGCCAGGCTTCCCTGTCCTCCACTATCTCCCAGAGTTTGCTCAAACTCATGTCCATCGAGTTGGTGATGTCATCCAGCCATCTCATCCTCTGTCGTCCCCTTCTCCTCCCAACTTCAGTCTTTCCCAGCATCAGGGTCTTTTCCAGTGAGTCAGTTCTTCACATCAGGTGGCCAAAGTATTGGAGTTTCAGCTTCAACATCAGTCCTTCCAATGAACACCCAGGACTGATTCCCTTTAGGATAGACTGGTTGGATCTCCTTGCAGTCCAAGGGACTCTCAAGAGTCTTCTCCAGCACCACAGTTCAAAAGCATCAATTGTTTGGCTTACATTTGTACGTGACTACTGGAAAAACCGCAGCTTTGACTGTATGGACCTTTGTCTTTAATTAGACTTTCAAAAGTCCAGCTTTCTAGATTAGCCTTTGTCTTACTATCCACGTATACTTAGATGAATACGGTTGTAAATGTAGCTTTGAATACAAAAGATGCTGCAGACACGTTGTCCCCAGTGGGGTGCTGAGAAATGTTTAATGACGGTTCTCTTGCCAGTTTCCAAGGTGTCGATACTTCCATCATGGCCAACTTTAAGCTATTAATACAAAGTCACTGAACATAGAGTTGGGGAGACACGCAGCATCACACCATCATATGTACTTAACCACTCAGATTTACTCAAGGAATGTAGGTAATAGTAAACTGTGGTAAAATGACAAAAATGGCAAGGTGGAGAGTTTATTACCTTTGTTGATAATAATTAATTGTAAATGTATATGATTTCTTTTATAATAATGGCCGTCTTTAATAACTCCCTCATAAAACCCCTGAGCTTTCGCACAGTGCTCAAGAGCCCTCTGAACCGAGCGCTGTAGATAGGTCTCTGTCTCTTATCTGTAGTCAAGCTGTGCTGTCTGTCTGTCCCTGAATAAAAGCCGAACCAAAAGCCAGACTGCTGAGACACAAGCAGGTTCTCCCCGAGGCGGAGGAGAAGGATGGCTGTTATGCCAAGTCAGGCGAGAAGGAGCTTGGCGCGATAGCAGACAGCAGTATAGGAGCGGGTTCACCGACTCCTCGTGAAGGCCCGTCGGGTCTCGGCGACACATACAGGCCCTGCACGTGAGGCTGCACGCGCTGCTGTTCAGCCGCTCAGTCATGTCCAACTGTTTTGCAACCCGACGGGGTGTAGCCCACCAGGCTCCTCTGTCCATGGGATTTTCCAGGCAAGAAGACTGGAGTGGGCTGCCATTTCCTTCTCCAGGGGATCTTCCCGACCCAGGGATCGCAGGTGGAATCTTTACCACTGAAACGGGTTAGAGGAGGGAGGTAAAATCAGAATTCGGACTGTAGACCCTGAAGCCAGCAGCGCACGGTTCCAATCCTGGCCTTGCCCCCTAATGGCTGAGGGACCAGGGTCAACTGCCTGAAGCTCTCTGCGCCTCAGTTTCCTGGTCTGTAAAGCTGGGCCCCCAGTGATGAACCAACGGCAAGAACATGTACAAAGTGCTGAGCAGAAGCTCAGACCCCACAGGCCCCTCACTGTGAGCCCAGGGCCTTGGGGGGCAGACCCCACAGGCCCCTCACTGTGAGCCCAGGGCCTTGGGGGGGGGGCAGGCCTTCCATCCTTCTCCTTCGCACCAGCAGAGCGGCTGAGCGGGGCAGGCGAGGAGGAGGAGGGGGCCGGCACCCCTTGGCGCCCCCGGGGGTGACCCCACCCACATATGAGTGGCCATCGCCACAGGAAGAGACCACAGGAAGCGCAGGGCACTTCAGCAGTGCTTTCTAGCCTGCTCTCAATCAGTCTGGGGCACATTGCATGACATGGATTAACAGAAAAGACTCCAGTGAAATGGGTCTGGGCCTGAGGGTGATGAGCCTCGACCTTGCTTTCTTGGTCTGTGAAATGGGTACAAGGCTTGCCCCCATCCTGGGCTGCTTTTGAGGACTTCAGGGGTTAATCCGCAGACCGGCAGGCTGGCCTCTGAGCCAGTGCTCATCACCGGAGCCCAGAGCTCTGCCCTTCCAGCCGGAGAGCACACACCTGGGCGACATCCAGGAGAGCAGAGGACCAGAGAAGCTGGATGTGCAGCGAAGGACCGTCCCCTGGACCTGGCTGGGAGCGGCTGCTCCCGCAGAGTCGGGCCTGTGACTCACAGGCCCCGCGCCCCCGTGGCCCAGCCGGCAGCCGGCTTCTGATTCATGCTTTCTGTGGTGGTTGCGGGGGTGGGGGGTGAGGACCGTCTGGACACATGGCTGCCAGGACAGATCCTCTCACTCATATGAGCCTTTATTAACACAAAATCTGCAAGCCTTCCTCCCCCACCCCAGGTCCCTCCCCGAGATGTGGCTTCAAATGCAGCTGATGGTGAGGAATTTGGCAGCTTCAAGACAGACTGGCCCGGGCGTCCAAGCAAAGGAGGCCCAGGGATGCCAGGATGCCCTATGTGCCGGGCTGCAACGGCTTTTATAGGGCCCTGCTGTTTCATTTTCTAGTCTCCTGGGCCGTTCATTTCACACACAAGCCACAGAGCATCTCTGGTCTCTGTTGACGGGGGTTCCCCTCAACAGCGTTCCGTGGGGAAGGACCGTTAGAATTTTTCTCTAATTATAGAGCTTGGATTTGAGGAAACGGGGAAGCGAGGGGCCTCCCAGAGCTGCCCTTGTAAAGCTAACTGTCATTTTATCCTTGGAAAATCATTGCAGCTTGTCGCTAAAATTTTCACTTTTCTGTGTACACAGCCGTAAAAAGAACTTTCCAGCTAAATTAAGCAGCGTTCAGCGGCATTAAAAAAGGAGAAAAGAAGATTGGTGGCCTTGGGAGGAGCCTAGCACAGCCAAATGTCAGCCCAAGGGTGCTTTCCTGCGATCTCCCGCGTCAGCCTCTGAGCCATGGGCACACAGAGGACAAGCACGTTCTCCCCTCCCCAGGCTGGCTGCAGGACTTGGAGGACTCACTCACACCTCTGAGCCTCAGTTTCCTTCACTGTGAAATGGGCATGGTAATCATGCTCCCTGGGGTTCCTATGATGACCACAGGAAGCTGTCTTCAGAGAGCACTTAGCCAGGAGCCCCACCTAAAGTAGATGCCCAGAAAGATGCTGCAAATTCTGCTTCCGTGTCCAGATACTTCCTCCTGCGTGCTCCCCTTCCAGTGATCAGGATCCAATGATGACTTTTTGCTTTTAAATGTTAAATGTGTGAAATCCACATCACTTGAAAAATCTCCCATTGTTCTCTTACTGCAGAAGATCATCTAGATAGTTGGCGGTGGAGGCAAAGAAGGAAAACGAGGGATCACTCTGTATGCAGGGCCTAGGGTTTGCTGTGCCATTGTCTTTGGTGATGGGAGACGAGCGTGTTGAAAGCCTGGTGTGAGCAACCGGGTGGTTGAGGAGGGGCCGGCTGGTCCAGGGGGAGTGGATCAGCTTGGAGACAGCAAAAGTGCCCTTTCAGCCCCATCGCCTTTCCATCAGCAGGAAGGGCCTGTTCTTGCGTTGCTGGGCCGTCGGCCCTAACTTCTCTGTCCAACAACATCTTACTACCCCTCTGCAAGGGACAGGACACAGATGTCTATATCCCTGCTCCCCTTGCATGGAAATGTTGCAACCCAACAAGGAATCCCGACAAAGGTTTTGCCGAATGGGTGGGAACCTCCAGTGGATTCTTTGATCACTGGATCCCTTACTTAGGACCTGTTTCCTTATTTAGCAACAGCTCAAAGTTCTGTCTAGTCAAAGCTATGATTTTTCCAATAGTCATGTATGGATGTAAGAGTTGGACTATAAAGAAAGCTGAGCACTGAAGAACAGATGCTTTTAAACTGTGGTGTTAGAGAAGACTCTTAAGCGTCCCTTGGACTGCAAGGAGATCCAACCAGTTCATCCTAAATGAGATCAGTCCTGAGTGTTCATTGGAAGGACTGATGCTGAAGCTGAAACTCCAATACTCTGGCCACCTGATGCGAAGAACTGACTCATTGGAAAAGACCCTGATGCTGGAAAAGATTGAGGGCAGGAAGAGAAGGGGACGACAGAGGATGAGATGGTTGGATGGCATCACCGACTCAATGGACACGAGTTTGCATAAATTCCGGGAGTTGGTGATGGACAGGGAGGCCTGGCGTGCTGCAGTCCATGGGGTTGCAGGGAGTCGGACACGACTGAGCGACTGGACTGAACTGAACTGAGCAGAGGTCACTAAGGGTCTCCTTGCTTCAGCAAAGAGCTGACGGCTCAGCAGGGATTTGCCACTAGTAGGAAGAAGCCAGGGCAGCCCAACCCCATTTGCAGAAGACCCCCATTCTAATGAGCGAGACCCTGCCCCTGAAGGTTGAAGTCAGAGTCCCTGATGCCCGCTGCCCAGCCAAGACCAGCTCCCTGCGTTTCAAGGCTGCCATCTTGTGGAAGCAGGCAGTAATTGCAGACACTTAACCCGCCCTTTTCAGGACTTCCCTGCCAATGCAGGAGACACAGAAGATGGGGGTCCATCTCTGGGTTCGGAAGATCCCCTGGAGGAGGAAGGACATGCACCCCCGTATTCTTACCTGGAGAATCCCATGGGTGGAGGAACCCGGCAGGCTACCATCCATGGTGTTGCAAAATGGACACGGTTTAGCAAATGAACAGCAACGTAAGACCTTTAACATTCAGGGCGATTGGATAGCCTTCCAGCGTGAGCCCTGACACTGTTCTGGCGTGCTGTGCATCTCCAAAACACTCTCACATTATTTTTTTCATTTAATATTCAGAAAGCCCTGATTTTACCCCTTTTTTATAGTCTGGGAAACTAATTCAGAGAGGTTAATTGACTTACAGAAGGTCCCACAGCCAGTGAAAGGTACAGGCAAATCGCCTCCCTCCAAGTCCTCCCACCTTCTCACCAAGCACTCTATGCGAAGTCCATCACCAGGGGTCCTACACCAGCGGTTTTCCAGCTTCTGCCTGACTAACCTTGGGACCCTGTGTACACACACGCGCTGTATGCAGATGTACGTATCAACATTACTGAGGTATGCAGCAGCACTTACCTGTACCAAGTGTGATGCCTATGATTGTTCTATACTTTAAAAAAAATTTAATTGACGTATAGCTGATTTACAATGTTGCGTTAGTGTCAGATGCACGACAAAGTGATTCAGTTATACATACACGTATGCATTCTCTTTCAGATTCTTTTCCATTATAGGTTATAACAAGATATTGAATGTAGATCTGTTTGCTACGCATTAGGATGCTACTGTCTGTCAATTTTATACAAAGCAGGGTGTTGATTATTCTATTTTATTCTATTTTTTCGGCTTCTGGGTGGTGCTAGTAGTAAAGAACCTGCCTGCCAATTCAATCCCTGACTCAGGAAGATCCCCTGGAGAAGGAAATGATGATCTGCTTCCGTATTCTTGCCCGGGAAAGCCCAGGGACAGAGGAGCCTGGTGGGCTACAGTCCATGGTGTTGCAAAGAATCAGACATGATTGAGAGACTGAGCAATAACTAACTATTCTATTTTAAGAATGCTACTTGGGATCTGTTAAATTGTTCCCAAGACACATCAGTAATGGAGACCCCCAGGTTGAAAGCCTGAATAATGCCTTCCCCAAAATTTCCAGATCCTTATCTCCAGAATCTGTGAGTCTTATCTTAGGTGGTAAAAGGGAATTTGCAGGTATGATTAAATTAAGGCTTTTGAAATGAAAGAGATTGCGTTAGATTGAAAATCGGAGATATTACTCTGCCGACAAAGATCCATATAGTCAAGGCTATGGTCTTCCCAGTGGTCACATATGGTTGTGAGAGCTGGACCATAAAGAAGGCAGAATGCCAAAGAATTGGTGCCTTTGAACTGTGGTGCTGGAGAAGACTCCTGAAAGCCCCCTGGACAGCAAAGAGATCAAAGTATTTGCAGAAGACCCCCATTCTAATGAGCGAGACCCTGACCCTGAAGGTTGAAGTCGGAGTCCCTGATGCCCGCTGCCCAGCCAAGACCAGCTCCCTGCGTTTCAAGGCTGCCATCTTGTGGAATCAGGTAGTAATTGCAGACACTTAACCTGCCCTTTACAGGACTTTCCTGCCAATGCAGGAGACACAGAAGATGGGGGTCCATCTCTGGGTTCGGAAGATTCCCTGGAGGAGGAAGGGCATGCACCCCCGTATTCTTACCTGGAGAATCCCATGGGTGGAGGAACCCGGCAGGCTACAGTCCATGGTGTTGCAAAATGGACACGGTTTAGCGAATGAACAGCAACATCAGACCTTTAACATTTAGGGCGATTCGATAGCCTTCCAGTGTGAGCCCTGACACAGTTCTGGCGTGCTGTGCATCTCCAAACACTCTCACATTATTTTTTTCATTTAATATTCAGAAAGCCCTGATTTTACCCCTTTTTTATAGTCTGGGAAACTAATTCAGAGAGGTTAATTGACTTACAGAAGGTCCCACAGACAGTGAAAGGTACAGGCAAATCGCCTCCCTCCAAGTCCTCCCACCTTCTCACCAAGCACTCTATGCGAAGTCCATCACCAGGGGTCCTACACCGGCGGTTTTCCAGCTTCTGCCTGACTAACCTTGGGACCCTGTGTACACACACGTGCTGTATGCAGATGTACATATCAACATTACTGAGGTATGCAGCAGCACTTACCTGTATCAAGTGTGATGCCTATGATTGTTCTATACTTTAAAAAAAATTTAATTGACGTATAGCTGATTTACAATGTTGCGTTAGTGTCAGATGCACGACAAAGTGATTCAGTTCTACATACACGTATGCATTCTCTTTCAGATTCTTTTCCATTATAGGTTATAACAAGATATTGAATGTAGATCTGTTTGCTACGCATTAGGATGCTACTGTCTGTCAATTTTATACAAAGCAGGGTGTTGATTATTCTATTTTATTCTATTTTTTCGGCTTCTGGGTGGTGCTAGTAGTAAAGAACCTGCCTGCCAATTCAATCCCTGACTCAGGAAGATCCCCTGGAGAAGGAAATGATGATCTGCTTCCGTATTCTTGCCCGGGAAAGCCCAGGGACAGAGGAGCCTGGTGGGCTACAGTCCATGGTGTTGCAAAGAATCAGACATGATTGAGAGACTGAGCAATAACTAACTATTCTATTTTAAGAATGCTACTTGGGATCTGTTAAATTGTTCCCAAGACACATCAGTAATGGAGACCCCCAGGTTGAAAGCCTGAATAATGCCTTCCCCAAAATTTCCAGATCCTTATCTCCAGAATCTGTGAGTCTTATCTTAGGTGGTAAAAGGGAATTTGCAGGTATGATTAAATTAAGGCTTTTGAAATGAAAGAGATTGCGTTAGATTGAAAATCGGAGATATTACTCTGCCGACAAAGATCCATATAGTCAAGGCTATGGTCTTCCCAGTGGTCACATATGGTTGTGAGAGCTGGACCATAAAGAAGGCAGAATGCCAAAGAATTGGTGCCTTTGAACTGTGGTGCTGGAGAAGACTCCTGAAAGCCCCCTGGACAGCAAAGAGATCAAAGCAGTTGATCTTAAGGGAGATCAACCCTGACTATTCACTAGAAGGACTGATGCTGAAACTGAAACTCCAGTATTTTGGTCATCTGATGTGAACAGACGACTCACTGGAAAAGTCCCTGATGCTGGGAAAGGTGGAGGGCAGAAGGAGAAGAGGTGTCAGAGGATGAGATGGCTGGACGGCATCACTGATGCAGTGAACGTGAACTTGGGTAAACTTCGGGAGATGGTGAGGGACAGGAAGGCCTGGAGTGCTGTAGTCCATGGGGTCCAAGCAGCTCAAGAGTCAGACACGACTGAGCGCCTGAGAACAGCAAGAGAACAGATCCTGCCCTCGGAGCCTCCAGGAGCCAATCCTGCCGACACCTCTATTTCAGTCCAGTGAATCTGACTCTGGACTTCTGGTCCCAGAACCGTTTGTAGCAGGTTAAGTCTGTGTTGTCTTAGTTGCTACATCTTTTATAGTTTATTACAGCAGTCCCAGAAACTGACATAGATGATATCTGAGAATCACAGCCAGGAACATCACTCTGGCACTTCCAGGACGCATGTGGCCTCCAGACATTGTGCTTGCATGCTTGTTTTTGCCTTCACAGTGTTTAAAAGTCTTTTTTAAATTACTGAGAACCACTTAAAATCATGATGTTTCATATGAAGATCAGAATTTCTGGCTTCTCTCTGTCTGTACGAGATCCAAGCTCTCACATGGCAATGTCTGATTTCAGCTGGCCAGAACCTTTTCCCAAACCTCCACCTTCTCTTCCAGCATACTTTTAAAAACTAATTTTGATTCTTGTCGAAGTGGTGCACTCAGATAATTGGAGGATAACAAGCAGGGCTGTAAGAATTGAAGAAAAACTAATTTTCCCATCACTCGAAACTTTCTACCCTCAGTTCATACTTTCAGCTTTAAAAATATCTATTTCTTCTTGAATTTCTAAAAAAATATTCTTGCCCATGTTTATCATGGGTACCCAACACTAGACAGTATCTTGCTACTGAGGCTCTGGAAAGGATAGAACCAGCTGTTAACCCCACTCCAATTCCACTTTTTTCTCATTTTCTCAGTGTGATGAAATCATAAAACTTGATATTCTGCCAAACCTTGTTTTTCTCTGGGTTCTTTTTTTTTTTTTAATTAATTTGTTTATTTTAATTGGAGGCTAATTACTTTACAGCACTGTAGTGGGTTTTGCCATACATTGACATGGCAAGCTGCAGTCCCTGGGCTCCCAAAGAGTGGGACACAACTGAGCGACTGAACTGACTGACTGACATGGATCCGCCGCGCGTGGACACACGTCCCCCGTCCTGAAGCCCCTCCCTCCTCCCTCCCCATCCCATCCCTCTGGGTCACCCAGTGTACCGGCCCTGAGCGCCCTGTCTCATGCATCGAGCCTGGACAGGCGATCTGTTTCACATATGGTAATATACATGTTTCAATGATATTCTCTCAAATCATTTTTTAAATTTGATTTTGGTATCCAGTTTTCATGTAGATGATTTTCCTTAATTTTTTTCTTGGTTCTTCCCTTTCATACTAAAAAAGGAAGCACGAAACAGCTGGTTGGGACCCCTGTGTGGCACTGCCCTGAACAAACTGGGTTCTTGGTGGGCTGCAGACCTGTCTTCTCGTGTTCCTTCACATCGCTGCTCAGCGGAGGGGAGATGGTCACCAGGATGCCCACCGCATGCCAGGCACTTCCCTGGGAATTGCTCTGAGATGGAAAGGAAGGTCTTCCTTCCCTAAAAGCTCAGGAAGTAAGCGGACAGGACACTAGTATTTATGGAGAACAGCCTTAACCTTCCTGGTGGCTCAGAGGTTAAAGCGTCTGCTGGGAATGCAGGAGACCTGGGTTCGATCCCTGGGTTGGGAAGATCCCCTGGAGAAGGAAATGGCAACCCACTCCAGTACTCTTGCCTGGAGAATCCCATGGAGGGAGGAGCCTGGTAGGCTGCAGCCCATGGAGTTGCGAGGGGTCGGACACGACTGAGCGACTTCACTTTCACTACCGTACTTTAGTGTAGAGCCAGCTGAGGTTGGTCCTGCCATGTGGTCCTACAAACGGAGACACAGTGAGGTCAGGCAGCTGGCCGAGGTCACAGGCTCTGGC
>SJYT01070939.1:95866-110464 GCA_006410635.1 Cephalophus harveyi | reverse complement strand
GGGGGGGGGGGGGGGGAGGGGGCGGGGGGCAGGAGGAACGGCTCAGTCCCCAGGGTCAGAGCTTTTCTCGCAAAGCTCTATCACATCTCTTGCGAGGCGGAAGGAGGGCGTTTGCTGTGACCAGTGTGCCCCTCAGCAGAACTCTGTTAGCCTTTGCGCTGCTTCGCTTTGTACTCCAAGGCCAAACTGGCCTCTTACTCCAGGTATCTCTTGACTTCCTACTTGTGCATTCCAGTCCCCTCTGATGAAAAGGACTTTTTTTTTTTTTTTTGGAGCTCAAATTATGAACTCATTGCAAAATTCAGGCTTAAATTGAAGAAACTGTGGAAAAACACTAGATCATTCAGGTATGAACAAAATCAAGTTCCTTATGATTATACAATGGAGATGAGGAATGGGTTCAAGGGATTAGCTACGGTAGACAGAGTGCCTGAAGAACTATGGACACAGGTTCATAACATTGTATAGGAGGTGGTGACCAAAACAATCCCCAAGAACAAGAAATGGAAGAAGGCAAAGTGGCTGTCTGAGGAGGCCTTACAAAGAGCTGAGAGAAGAAGAGGAGTGAAGGGCAAAGGAGAACGGGAAAGAGATGCCCAACTGAGTCCAGAGTTCCAGAGAAGAGAAAAGAGAGAGAAGAAGATCTTCTAAACGAACAGTGCAAACAAATAGAGGAAAACAATACAATGGGAAAGACTAACTATCTCTTCAAAAAAATTGGAGATACCAAGGGAGTATTTCATGCCAAGATGGACACGATAAAGGACAGGAACAGCAAGGACCTAACAGAAGCAGCAGATACTAAGCAAGGGGTGACAAAATGCATGGAAGAACTGCACAAAAAAGACCTTAATGGCCTGGGCAACCGCGGTGGTGAGGCCACTCACCCAGAGCCGGGCATGCTGGGGTGGGACGCCAAGTGGGCACGAGGAAGCAATACTGCAAACAAAGCCAGTGGAGGTGACAGAATTCCAGCAGCACTACTTAAAATCCTAAAAGACAATGCTGTCAAAGTGCTGCACTCAATATGCCAACAAATTTCAAAAACGCAGCAGTGGCCACAGGAGTGGAAACTGTCTCTTTTCATTTCCCATCCTGAAGAATGGTAATGCCAAACGATGTTCAAACTACCCTACAACTGTGCTCATCTCACATGCTAGCAAGGAAATCCTCAAAATCTTTCAAGCTAGGCTTCAACAATACACAAACTGAGAACTTCCAGTTGCACAAGCTGGATTTAGAAAGAGCAGAGGAACCAGAGATCAAATTTTCCAACATCTGTTGGATCAAAGAAAAAGGAAGGGAATTCCAGAAAAACATCTACTTCATTGACTACATTAAAGCCTTTTACTGTGTGGATCACAGCCAACCGTGAAAAGTTCTTAAAGAGATGGGAATACCAGACCAGCTTACCTGCCTCTTGAGAAGGTGCAGCTCAGGAAGAGAACCGGAAATGGAATAACAGACTGGCTCAAAATTGGGAAAGAGTACGTCAAGGCTGTATATTGGCACCCTGCTTATATAACTTCTATGCAAAGTACACTATGTGAAATGCCAGGCTGGATGACTCAAAAGCTGGAATCAAGATGGTTGGGAGAAATAACAACCTCAGATATGCAGATAATACCACCCTAATGGCAGAAATAGAAGAAGAACTAAAGACCCTCTTGATGAGGGTGAAAAAGGAGAGTGAAAAAGCTGGCTTAGAACTCAACATTAAAAAAGTTAAGATCATGGCATCTGGCCCCATAGCACCATGGTAAATAGATGGGGGAAAAGTGGAAACAGTGACAGATTTTATTTTCTTGGTCTCCAAAATCACTGTGGTTGGTGACTGTAGCCATGAAATTAAAAGATGCTTGTTCCTTGGAATAAAAGCTATGACCAACCTAGATAGCATTTTAAAAAGCAGGGACATCACATCACTTGGCCACAAAATTCTGTACACTCAAAGCATTGCTTCTTTCAGTAGTCACATATACACTTGATCCTAGCCAAAAGGCCGAGAAGCGATAGTAGTCATGCATAGATGTGAGAGTGGGACCATAAAGAAGGCTGAGCACTGAAGAATTGGTGCTTTCGACCTGTGGTGTTGGAGAAGACTCTTGAGAGTCCCTTGGACTGCAAGGAGAGCAAACCAGTCAATCCTAAAAGAAATCAACTCTGAATATTTATTGGAAGGACTGATGTTGAAGCTGAAGTTCCAATACTTTGGTCACCTGATGCAAAGAGCCAACTCATTGGAAAAGACCTTGATGCTGGGAAAGATTGAGGGCAGGGGAAGAGGGTGACAGAGGATGAGATGGTTGGATGGTCTCACTGACTCAACGGACATGAGTTTGAGCAAGCTCTGGGAGATAGTGAATGACAGGGAAGCCTGATGTGCTGCAGTCCATGGGGTCACCAAGAGTCAGACATGACTGAGTGACAGAACAACAATAAATTCATTGGAAGAACTGATGCTGAAGCTGAAGCTCTAACACTTTGGCCACCTGTCGGGAAGCACCAGCTCCTTGGAAAAGACCCTGATGCTAGGAAATGTTGAGGGCAAGAGGAGAAGGGGGCAACAGAGAATGAGATGGTTGGATGGCATCATCAACTCAATGGACATGACTTCAGGCCAACTCCAGGAGATAATGGACAGGGAAGCCTGGTGTGCTGCAGTCCATGGTCTGTTAAAGAGTCAGACACGACTTAGGGACTAAACAACAACAATATCACATCTCACCGAAAAAAGCGATGGATAAGGAAAAGTTAGACAAAGTCAGGCAGGCCTTGAAGGCAGAAGCAGCAAGACAGAACACGCAAAGGGAGTATTTTTCAGGAGAGAGAATTGTAGAAGCTGGGAGTGGAGAGGCTGGAGCACTGACCGATGAGGGTTTTCAGCAAGCATGACCCTAGGGGGCAAGATTCTTGGGAGGGAGGATCCTCTTGGAACCCTGGAGCTAGAGGCCACTGGCAGAGAACATTAACATCATCCGTGCTCGGTAAACAAACTGAGGGGGATCCTGAAAGGAGTCAGATTCAGTGGGGAGGGGAAAGGAACAAAAACTGAAACAGAGTTATCCCAGGCCTGGGGAGCCCTCTGAGGGGCCTCTCACTTCTGGAGAATTCTCTGGAGTCTAGCCTGATCTCTGGGCTTCTAGTGAGGAAGGTGGCCTGGCAGAGATGCTGGGGTGCTCGGCGCTGAGCCCCCAGCTGGAGTCCACACATCCCTCTGGCACTGAGGCTGCCCTCCAAGTGCTCACACAGGCAGCCAGGCTCTTGGCAGCTGATTCCAATGCCCCGCGAGCCCGTTGCCTCAGTCACTGCAGGGCTGTGCTGTTTGACACTTGTTTATTTCTTCACTCGGATGAAAAGCATGTGCTGGGAGCTCCCAGCAGCCAAGTGCTGTGGACATCATTCTCCCCGTGATTTTAATTAAGGACTGTGGAGATCCCCCGGCTACATGTCCAAAGTTGGAGCTATGGATGCAAGAGCAAGGAAAATCCTGTAGATCCCTAGAGGGTCAAGTTGTGTTCCCAAGAAAAGAGGTGGGGGACTTCCTCAGCAGGCAGGGATGCGGGTTCGATCCCAGGTTGGAGAGCTAAGATCCCACAGGCTACTCAGCACGGCCAAAAAATGGAATAAAAAAAAAAAAACAAAAACCTGTCTTTTCAAGAAAAGAAAAATGAAAGTACTTAAAGAAAAGAGGTGATCGTGTAAGGTGGCAAGGTAGAGGGGATATCGTGGTAGGACAGACATGGGGTCCGCTCCCGGCATCGCTGTGGGCCGGCTCGGTGGCCTCTTGCAAGTCCCTTACCTGCTCTGAGCCTCAGAGCTTCCTCACCTATAGCGTGAGACAATGAGTCTTGCCTGCCAGGTGGAGGTGGTTGTCGTTCAGTTGCTCAGTCGTGTCCAGCCCTTTGCGACCCCGAGGACTGCATGCAGCACAGCAGGCTTCCCTGCCCTTCACTATCTCCTGGAACTTGCTCACACTCATGTCCATTGCCGTCAGTGATGCCATCCAACCCTCTCATCCTCTGCCGGCCCCTTCTCCTCCTGCCCTAAATCTTTCCTGGCATCAGGGTCTTTTCCAATGCGTCAGCTCTTCGCATCAGGTGGCCAGAGTATTGGAGCTTCGGCTTCAGCATAAGTCCTGGAAGGTGGCCTGGCAGAGATGCTGGGGTGCTCGGCGCTGAGCCCCCAGCTGGAGTCCACACATCCCTCTGGCACTGAGGCTGCCCTCCAAGTGCTCACACAGGCAGCCAGGCTCTTGGCAGCTGATTCCAATGCCCCGCGAGCCCGTTGCCTCAGTCACTGCAGGGCTGTGCTGTTTGACACTTGTTTATTTCTTCACTCGGATGAAAAGCATGTGCTGGGAGCTCCCAGCAGCCAAGTGCTGTGGACATCATTCTCCCCGTGATTTTAATTAAGGACTGTGGAGATCCCCCGGCTACATGTCCAAAGTTGGAGCTATGGATGCAAGAGCAAGGAAAATCCTGTAGATCCCTAGAGGGTCAAGAAAAGAGGTGGGGGACTTCCTCAGCAGGCCAAAGGGTAAGACTTCCTGCTGTCAGTGCAGGGATGTGGGTTCAATCCCAGGTTGGAGAGCTAAGATCCCACAGGCTACTCAGCACGGCCAAAAAATGGAATAAAAAAAAAAAAACAAAAACCTGTCTTTTCAAGAAAAGAAAAATGAAAGTACTTAAAGAAAAGAGGTGATCGTGTAAGGTGGCAAGGTAGAGGGGATATCGTGGTAGGACAGACATGGGGTCCGCTCCCGGCATCGCTGTGGGCCGGCTCGGTGGCCTCTTGCAAGTCCCTTACCTGCTCTGAGCCTCAGAGCTTCCTCACCTATAACGTGAGACAATGAGTCTTGCCTGCCAGGTGGAGGTGGTTGTCGTTCAGTTGCTCAGTCGTGTCCAGCCCTTTGCGACCCCGTGGACTGCATGCAGCACAGCAGGCTTCCCTGCCCTTCACTATCTCCTGGAACTTGCTCACACTCATGTCCATTGCCGTCAGTGATGCCATCCAACCCTCTCATCCTCTGCCGGCCCCTTCTCCTCCTGCCCTAAATCTTTCCTGGCATCAGGGTCTTTTCCAATGCGTCAGCTCTTCGCATCAGGTGGCCAGAGTATTGGAGCTTCGGCTTCAGCATAAGTCCTTCTAATGAATAGTCAGGGTTGGCTTCCCTGACTATTAAGATTGACTGGTTTGATTGTGAAATTCAAATAAAGTGCCGTGCAAGTCAAAAAGGGTTCTTTTCCCTGCAAGGACCACTCAAGCTAACTCATGAAGTGGGTGCCTGGAGATGGGTCAGGAGTCAGCCATCCATCTGTCCTGCTGGTTCTTGGGACCACGTGATCACGGCCTCCCCTCCAGACCCCCCCATCCCCTTCTTCCTGTCAAGAGGCCCCAGTGTTGCCTGAGGACCTACTCCCTGTAAGGCCTGTACTCTGCGGCCTTTACTTGGGGCTCCCATGCTGGCCATTCGCAAGTTTCCCAGTCTGCATCCTAGGGAAGCACTCACTGGGCCAAGTCCTGCCCAGGAGCCGGGAGGGACAGGGTGCAGGTCCCTGGCCTGTGCCTCGAGGGGCTGCCCTGGCCCCGGGTCCAGCCTGTCCCAGCCTCTGGGGCGAGCTGGCGTAGCTCTCGGGTCCCAGCAGGAGGTCTCACAGTCTCGGTAGGTTCCCTGGGCTGGGGCCCTGTGAGGCCAGTGGGGATTACAGCCCTGGAACGTGTAAATGGGCCCACAAGGTGGCATTTCTCTTTCTCCCTGCGGGTCACAGGCTCCCAAGACAGAGGAAGGCCTTATTTCCCGTGAGGACAGGTTTCCTGCCCCTCCTGGCATTTTCCATCCTCGAACGAGTCTCTAATTCTGTCTACAGAAGCTCAGGGCCCTCAGCAGGGAGCCAGTCGGAGAAATGCAGGCTGCTCTGTGTTGGCGGAGAAAACGCGCGCTCTGGGGCTATGAACTGCTCTGGGAACAAATAAAGCAAGGCAGAGACACCTTCCGGTGTAGACCCGCGGGACCTGGTGTGTGGTGACCGCTGCGCCCTCGGGACAGGGAGGCTGGAGAAGTTTCCTCTTCTTCATCCTCTGAGGGGAGATTCTCTCAGGACCGCCTTCCTCCAGCCCTGAGGAGAGAGCCCTCCCTGCGTGAGTGGCCTTGCACGTGCAGGCATGCACACACACACCACACAAACATGCACACACACACACATCACACATAACATGCACAACATACACAAACACAAATAATGCACCCACAGTCACCACACCTAATATGCACACATGCGCAGACATGCACACGCTTATCATGCATAACATGCAAACACACTCAAACACGCACGCTCAACATACATAACATGCACATGTGTACATGCATGCACACACACCACACATGCACACATACACAAGCACTTGTTCAGTTCAGTCGCTCAGCTGTGCCCAACTCTTGGTGGCCCCATGGACTGCAGCATGCCAGGCCTCCCTGTCCATCACCAACTCCCGGAGCCTGCTCAAACTCATATCCATTGAGTTGCTGATGCCGTCCAACCATCTCACCCTCTGTCGTCCCCTTCTTCTCCTGCCTTCAATCTTTCCCAGCATCAGAGTCTTTTCCAATGAGTCAGCTCTTCGCAAACACACACATGCACAAACATTCACCAGACGTAACATGCACACACACACACACACACACATGCTCAACATATATGACATGCACAACACATCCATGCACACATGAGCATCTTGCATAACATGCACGCATACACAAACGCACACATGCACACACACACTCTCCAACAGTTGCCAGCCAGGGGTGGACGCAGCACGGCCAGCCCCACAGTTTATGCAGTGGCTCAGGCTATGATTCAGATATTCTGCACCCTGGTCCCCAGACGCCCCGGAGCCCCGCCCTCGCCGCAGACACCCTCTCCTCTCAGGAGTTTCCACGTTCACTTCAGCAAACGCCCGGTAGCCAATCTGTTTACTTTCCGATGCCCCTGTGACTCAACTTGTTCCTCCAGCAGCAAAGAAAAGTCAGAGGAGCTAAGCATAAACATTTGTGTTCGGGGACCTCACTGCCTTCCTGCTCCTGATCTCTGTCTAAGTGTTATCCAGATGTCAGTGTAACTACTAAAGAACATTCTTTTCACTTTCTTTTGCCCAATATGAAGCTAGAGCTCACAGTTCTAAAGAATAACTAACAGGCTTAAAAGCTTCTGCTTGAGTTTCCATGTGGTTCTAGAAGGTTCTTTTGCCTCCTCAGAGTTCTTGTGGGTGGTCAGCATGGAAGATGCCATGTGAGTCAGTGAGCTCACTTCCTTATTTCACCTTTGTTCATTCTGGAATCTTCCTGTGATGCCAGCTATTAGCAAAAGAACCATGAAAAGACAGAAAACACATGCTGGGATCCATCAAGAGGGTTAAGGGCACGGGCATTGGTGTCTCCTCTGCAGCCTCTCTGAGCCTCAATTTTCCCATCTGTAAACTGGGGACATGCATGCTGCATCCCAATGTGGTTGTCAAGATTGCACAAGGCAGTCTGTGTGGGTGCTTAGCACACAGCCCAGGCTTGAGCCCAGAGCTTGAGAATTCCTACTAAACGCTTACACTGAGAAAATATCTATTTTCTCACACATTGATTAGAGTGCTTTAGCACTTGGTAAAGATTATCAATAAAGAACCCCAGCAAATATAGTCATAAGAACAACTCAAATATCACTTATATGTGGAATCTTAAAAAATGGTGCAAATGAACTTGTTTACAACACAGAAACAGACTCACAGACATAAAAAACAAGCCTATGGTTCAGTATCATTTCAGTCACTCAGTCATGTCTGACTCTTTGCAGCTCCATGAATTGCAGCACGCCAGGCCTCCCTGTCCATCACCAACTCCCGGAGTCCACCCAAACCCATGTCCATTAAGTCGCTGATGCCATCCAGCCATCTCATCCTCTGTCGTCCTCTTCTCCTCCTGCCCTCAATCTTTCCCAGCATCAGGGTGTTTTCAAATGAGTCAGCTCTTCGCATCAGGTGGCCAAAATATTAGAGTTTCAGTTTCAACATCAGTCCTTCCAATGGACACCCAGGACTGATTAGGGGAAATGCGCATGGCGGGAGGTGGGGGGGGTGGTGCGGGGGAGGGATAAATTAGGATCTGCTACAGAGCACAAGGAACTCTACTCAATTCTCTGTAATAACCTCTATAAGAAAAGAATCTGAAAAATAATGGCTGTATATGGATATGTATATATATGTGTGTGTGTGTGTGTGTGTATATATATGTACATGTATATACATACACACACACACACACACACACACACATATATATAACTGAATCACCTGGTGGCTCAGCTGGTAAAGGATCTGCTTGCAATGCGGGAGACCTGGGTTCCATCCCTGGGTTGGGAAGATCCCCTGGAGAAGGGAAAGGCTACCCACTCTAGTATTCTGGCCAAGAGAATTCCATGGACTGAAACTAACACAATATTGTAAATCAACTATACCCCAACATAAAGTCAATATAAGATAGCAATTTTTTAAAAGAATTAGAGATTGTTGGGTAACCCATAGCTTTCAGAAATATTTCTTTTATGTAGTTGTAGATGATTATTTTGGAAAAGGCAATGGCACCCCACTCCAGTACTCTTGCCTGGAAAATCCCATGGACGGAGGAGCCTAGTGGGCTGCAGTTCATGGTATCGCTAAGAGTCGGACATGACTGAGTGAGTGACTTCACTTTCATGCATTGGAGGAGGAAATGGCAACCCACTTCAGTGTTCTTGCCTGGAGAATCCCAGGGACAGGGGAGCCTGGTGGGCTGCCGTCTATGGGGTCATGCAGAGTTGGACCTGACTGAAGCGACTTAGCAGTAGCAGCAGCGGATAATTATTTATCACAGTACAACTATACTGTGAATAAAAATGGAATCACTAATTAAAAAAGAACAACTCAGATTTCAAATCATACTAACTTACACAGAATATCAGAGTAAGAATGTAAGAGTAAGGGTATATAACTTTTGATAATTTAAGTGGAATTTGCCTATGGAGCCCGCCGGTCATGACTAACATGTTATTACCCCCCCACACACTGGTCTTGCACAGTGTGGGAAAGATTACTCCTGGTTCTGTAACACAGTGACTCAGCTACATGAACACCCTGAACAGGGCCAGGAAGAGCACCGTGCTGTCTCTAAACAAGATGGGAAGCCCACAGCTTGTCCCCGGGACTCAGCACGTGCTGCTCGCTGTCAGTAGCTGAGGTTAAACCTGGTCATTGGTGAGGAGGAACAAGAGGACTGAATCCCCCTGCTTCCCTCACCGAGTGACCGTGGTGTGCGACCTCTGTCTCGTGGGCGTTCGTGTGAAGACTACGGGGCTTATACCATTTATATAATGTCCGTGAGCTGAAATGGCTCATCTTGCAACAGAGACGATGACCAACAGAAACCTTCCAGTTCTCAGAAAAGACTGAAGTTAATGCCGAAAGCAAACAGTTGCCATAACATGAATTGCAGAAACACTCTGGTAAAGCTCCTGCATCATCTGTTCCCGAGGTCTGCAAACTCCAGAGGGCCAGATAGTAAATATCCTAGGCTCAAGGGCCCAGACAGTCTTAGTCAAAACAACTCAACTCTGCCGGTGCCGAGCCAACCCGTCATTAAAGTAACTGGTATCAAACTTACCTTCCCACCATAAATAACCTGGTAGAGAATCTGCCTGCAATGCAAGAGACCTGGGTTCGATCCCTGGGTGGGGAAGATCCTCTGGAGATGGGAATGGCTGCCTGCTCCAGTATTCTTGCCTGGAGAATTTCACGGGCAGAGGAGCCTGGCGGGCTACAGTCCATGGGTCGCAGAAAGTCAGACACGATTGAGAAAGTCAGACACTACTAACGTTTGGTCAGACTATGTGAAGCAATTGCTTTTAAGTAGCAAATGCTAGGCGGTGTAGGGTTCGAATCTCTGATAGAAGATAAATAAAGTAAGCTCTACAGTCGCCCTGGTTTTCTGCCTGTTTATGAGCACATCTGGCCACGGGGCTGAGAGGGAGACCGAACCATGGTGGTCTTGCTGTGTTGAGAAGTAAGAGGTCAGAATCAGGGCAAGATGAAGTGGCCAGAATTTACTGTTCAGGTGCTGGTGGGGAGGCAGCTGTGTACAGAAAGAGCATCAGCTATCTGTATTTACAGCAGCTCCCTTGAGTCTTAGCTTCAATACTTGTTGCTGTTCAGTCGCTAAGTCGTGTCTGGCTCTTTGCAACTGGATGGACTGCAGAGTGCCAGGCTTCCCTGTCCTTCACTGTCTCCTAGAGTATGGTCAGATTCAAGTCCGTTGAGTCGGCGATGCTCTCTAACCAGCTTATATTCTGCCACCCCCTTCTCCTTTCATCTTCAATCTTTTCCAGCTTCAGTGTCTTTCCCAATAGGTCAGCTCTTCACATCAGGTGGCCAGATTATTAGAGCTTCAGCTTCAGCATCAGTCTTTCTAATGAATATTCAGCATTGATTTCCTTTAGGATCAAATGGTTTGATCTTCTTGCACTCCAAGGGACTCAAGAGTCTTTTCCAGCACCACAATTCAAAATCATCAGTTCTTTGGTGCTCAGCCTTGGGTCTAACTCTCACATCTGTACATGACCGCTGGAAAAATCATAGCTTTGGCTAGACAGACCTTTGTCAGCAGAGTGATGCCTCTGCTTCTGAATAAGCTGTCTAGCTTTGTCACGGCTTTCCTTCCCAGGAGCAAGCGCCTTTTAATTTCATGGCTACGGTCACTGTCTGTAGTGATTTTGGAGCCCAAGAAAATAAAGTCTGTCAGTGTTTCCACTTTTTCCCCTTCTATTTGCCATGATATGATGAGACCAGATGCCATGATCTTAGATTGAATGTAAGCTGTACATTTATAAGTAAAACACTTAAGGAAGAAATTATAATAACTCTACATAAATTCATAAGAGGAAGGAACATGAAACCTTTTATGAACCAGCATAATCCCAACATGAATACTATGCAAAGACATTACAAGGAAACTACAGAATATCCCTCATAAACATAGAAGCAAAAACTCTTAATATTAATAAAATGTCACTAAACCAAACATAGCAATACATATAAAAGGATAATATATCATGACCAAAAGATCAGGAACGCTTGGTTTAATACTCCAATATGAATCAGTGTAATTCATCTTTTTAATAGAACAAAGTAGGAATAAACACATATGAGGCTGTTGCTGCCGTCACTTCAGTCGTGTCTGACTCTGTGTGACCCCATAGACGGCAGCCCACCATGCTCCTCTGTCCATGGGATTCTCAAGGCAAGAACACTGGAGTGGGTTGCCATTTCCTTCTCCAATGCATGCATTCATGCTAAGTCACTTCAGTCATGTCCGACTCTGTGTGACTCTATGGAGAGCAGCCCACCAGGCCCCTCCGTCCACAGGATTCTCTGGGCAAGAATACTGGAGTGGGTTGCCATTTCCTTCTCTAAAACACATATGATCAACAAGATAAATATAGGCAAAAAAGCTTGACACAATTCAGTCCATTGTTGATAAAAATTCTCAGTAAACTAAAAATAGAAGATGATATTATCAATCCAGTAAAGAGCATCTGTGAAAATATTTACAGCTAGCACTATATCTAATAGTGAAAAATTGACTACTTTCCCTGTATGAGCAGAAACAGGTGAGGATTTCCACTCTAACCATTTCTGTTCAATACTTCCATAGTCTCTGTCCAGTGCATTAAGATGAGAGAGGAAAAAAAAATTACAATATTGTGTTGGCCAAAACGTTCCTTTGGGTTTTTCCATAAGATATTACAAAAAGACCTGAAATAACTTTTTGGCCAACCAAATACATGGAAGTAGGAAAGGAAGCGGGCTTTCCCGGTGGCTCAGTGGAAAAGAATCCGCCTGCAGTGTGGGAGATGCAGGCTTGATCCCTGGATTGGGAAGATCCCCTGAGGGGAGGCATGGCAACCCACTCCAGTTTTGTTGACTGGAGAATCCAGTGGACAGAGGAGCCTGGAAATCTACAGTCCATGGGGTCACAAAGAGTCAGACACAACTGAAGTGACTTAGCACACATGCACACAGAAAAAGAAGTTAAATAGTATTTTTCCCCCATAGAAGTCATGATTATATACACGGAAACTCCTAAGAATTCTCCCCAAAAAGCCACTAAAACTACTTAGTGAATTTAGCAAGGTGCAGGATATTAGTAAATATTTCTATATAGTAAGAATAACAGCAACAGAAAAGGAAAATAAAAAATATCATATACACTATCAGGCAAAATCTTGAAATACCTGGGGATTATTTTAAGGAAATACAAGATCTATACACTGAAAACTGAAAGACATTGCTGAAAAAATTTTAAAAAGACATGAGTCATATCATGATCATAAATTAGAGGCTTCGATCCCCTCAGATTTGTCAAGTTTATAGATTTAACAGAGTCTCAATCATAATCTCACCAGGATTTTTGGTGGGAATTGACAAGTTTATTTTCAAATTATTATGGACTTGCAAATATACCAGAAATGCCAAAGCAATTTTGAAAAATAGAAAGTTGAAGACTGACACTGCATAAAGACTTACTACACAGCTACAGTGATAAAGACAGAGTGATACTCGGGTAAGTGTATCCATAACAATGAATGGAACAAAAGGCGTGCCGGAACAGGCCCAGACATTTAGGGTCAGCTGGGTTTTGACAAAGTAGCTAGATAATTCAATGAGAAAAGCATGATCTTTTCAACAAATGGTCCTGGAACAGTTTGATATCCATATGGCAAAAAATTAACCTTGACTCTTACCTCAGAGCATATACAAAACCTGATATGAAAGGCCAAAGATATATACATGAAAGCCAAATCTGCAAAGCTTCTAGAAAAAAAATAGGAGAAAATCTTCAATGAAGTAGGCAAAAATTTTTTTATATAGGACTCACTAAAAAAGCACTCATCGCAAGAGGAAAAGTTCGGTTAGTTGAACTCATCAACATTAAAAGTCACTGGAAGACTTTTAGGAAAATAAAAAGGCAAGTCATAGACTTGGAGAGAATAGTCTCAAAATGTACCTGGCAGAGCACTTATTTCCAGAACAAATAAAGAAATCTTACGATTAATAACCAGAAGGTCAGCAGTCCAATAGGATATGAGCTGAACACTTTGAGCAGACATTTTACAAAAGAAGATACAATCCGCATGGCCAATAAGCGCATGAAAAGGTGTTCAACATCAGGAGCACTACCACCAGCCATCAAGGAAACAAGCGTGAAAAACCCTGAGACACCGCTGCAAACTCAGCAGAAGCGCCACGTTAAAACTGGCAACACGGAGGCCACAGTCGGTGACCAGGTGGTAGAGGGAGATGCCACCCTGAATGAGGTCCTCACACTCCCGTCCTGGAGCCCAGGGCTCAGGAGTGTCCCTGACTCTCTCCCTCTCGCCCTCTCCGTGATTCCTGGGTGGGTCCTTCAGCAACCAGAGAAGCCGGCACACAGGACTGAAGCTCCGGCCCCTCCCAGAGTGGCTCATTACCTTTGCGCCCCTCGGATATGACTCCCATGCCTGTTGTCCCCACACCCAAAGGCCTCTGACCACAGTTTTCCAGGGTCCTTGGGGATCTCTGACAAATTTCAAGTTCATCATAAGACTCCTGGGTTCAACAAGATGTCCCTTATAAAAGTTCCTTGTAAAAGTGAGAGATGAGCACGCTTGTCACTTCCTGCGTTTCTAGAACAATTAAAACCAATAAAATTCAACTGGTTAGAGTTTGGCAAAACATGAACAGGGATTGCCAAGCTTCTTGGCTTTATTTTGAAGCCTGTATTTACTTAGAAAGAATATATATTTTCTGATATTCTATTTTCTACTATGTTTCTTTTTAGGTCTTACAAAATGATCTTATAAGCTATTGAGTTTCCAAGAGGCTCTTAGAGTTTATGAAGGAAGACAAGACAGTGTTGTCTTGTCTTTAAGTGTTGTCTTCCCTAGAAACCCAATGACTCAACATATCCTACACCAGGCAACAGCAGCCGTCTCTTCCCACACCGCAGGAATCTGGTGTACAAAAGGAAGCTGAGTGTGGAAACAATAAGTACATTCGACATAGAAATTAGAAGCTCATGTGTGTCTTCAGGGAGTTCCCACAAGAGGGAAAATGTGAGTACAGACATTTTACCCAGGAGAAAAGACCAGACTAGGGGATTAAAGTAAGATTTGGGTGTTCTTTAGGGAAACTAAAGACCAGAAAGCCACCAGCTATCCAGTCTGAAACTACAATAAACCAAACTGGTATTCCGCTTCCCCTAGCTTCATGCATAGTACAGAAATATTCCAGAGAAAACAGATAGGAGTTAGGGGGTCTGTTGGGTTTTAGAAAAGGCAGAGGAACCAGAGATCACATTGCCAACATATGCTGGATCATGGAAAAAGCAAGAGAGTTCCAGAAAAACATCTACTTCTGCTTTATTGACTATGCCAAAGCCTTTGACTGTGTGGATCACAATAAACTGTGGAAAATTCTGAAAGAGATGGGAATACCAGACCACCTGACCTGCCTCTTGAGAAACCTATATGCAGGTCAGGAAGC
>SJYT01070939.1:80162-94600 GCA_006410635.1 Cephalophus harveyi | reverse complement strand
CACCTCATGCGAGGAGTTGACTCGTTGGAAAAGACTCTGATGCTGGGAGAGATTGGGGGCAGGAGGAGAAGCGGACGACCGAGGATGAGATGGCTGGATGGCATCACGGACTCGATGGACATGAGTCTGAGTGAACTCCGGGAGATGGTGATGGACAGGGAGGCCTGGCGTGCTGTGATTCATGGGGTCGCAAAGAGTCAGACACGACTGAGCGACTGAACTGAAATGAACTGAACTGAGAGTGAATTCTTTTAAATCGTGATTTTCTTCCCATCTATTACCTTTCAATGTTTGTGAATGTGAAAATACAACTCAAATCAACTTTAAAAGTTGGTGGGAAAATGAAATATCAGTTACACTCAATAAACCAGGGAGATTGATCAGACAAGATTATACAAAATAAAGCCACAGACCCTTGAAGGCAAGAATGAAGGCAGATCTCAGCCTTTTTCTGATTTGCATCTCTGGTTCTGGGTTTAGAGCTAGAAGTGGAGGTCAAGGTCACGGGTCAACCTAAGAACTCTATCATGCCATGCAATCAATGAAAGTGCTGTATAACAGACACACAGACATTTAAGACAGATGTATAAGGCACACAGACACATACGACAGAGAGAGACAGACAGACGGGCAAGACAGAGCGGAGGACAAGCAGAGGGGCTTTCCTGACTAATCAGTACCCCTGCTCCAACCGAGCTCCCAGTCCCTAGGCTTTCGAGAAGACAAGGTGTTCTTTCTCTTTACAACAAAGACTGGAATTTTTATTTAGTGGTTCCATACTCTGGCGATGTTTAGACACCAAGATGAACAAAAGCACCTTGGAGTAAACATTCCATCTAGACCCCCCACACGTGGACAGGATCTTGGTGGAGCTCCATAGCACACAAGGGGCCCCCAAGTCCACAAGCTTCATCTCCTGTGATCATCAGCTCCTAGGAAGGCTTAATATTTGGGCAGCTCCTGAAGTCCAAGTTTGACAAAAGGTAAGGGCTTTTCTCACCCTAGAATCCGGGCTCCCCATCCCAGGGAAGGGGGACCTTCGAGTCCGTGGACAGAGTAGAGCAGATTGCCCCCCCAGTGTGTGTAGGCTGCATCTGATTCCTCGAAAGCCTGAACCACAGGGCAGCCTAAGAGAGAACGCACTCAGCTCTGGCTGGCTTGCTGGTCTTCTCCTGCCCTTGGGCTCAAGCTCGGCTGGAACTCACGCCATCAGCTCTCCTGGGACTCCAGCTGAGATGTGGGGCCTCTCGGCCTCCATATAGACCATACAGACCTTTGTTGGCAGAGCAATGTCTCTGCTTTTCGACACTCTGTCTAGGTTTGCCATCGCTTTGATATAGTCAAGGCTGTGGTCTTCCCAGTGGTCATGTACGGTTGTAAGAGCTGTATCATAAAGGAGGCTGAATGCCAAAGAATTGATGCCTTCAAACTGTGGTGCTGGAGAGGACTCCTGAAAGTCCCTTGGATAGCAAGGAGATGAAACCAGTCAATCTTAAGGGAGATCAACCCTGAATATTTACTGGAAGGACTGATGCTGAAGCTGAAGTATTATAGCCATCTGATGTGAACAGGTGACTCATTGGAAAAGTCTTTGATGCTGGGAAAGATTGAGGGCAGAAGGAGAAGAGGGCATCAGAGGAGGAGATGGCTGGATGGCATCACTGATACAATGAACAGGAACTTGGGCAAACACTGGGAGATGGTGATGGACAGGGAGGCTGGCATGCTTGGGTTGCAAAGAGTCAGACACAATTGGGCAAGCAACAACAACAGCTTCCATAACTAGAGCCCCACGTGCCAGTTCATTGTTATGTACGTTAATCTCATCCAGAAAAATCCTCGCAGACATACCCGGAAATAATATTTAACTAGACATCTGGGCAACCTGTCGCTCAAACCGACACAAAATTAACCATCACATTATATTCCCCCCTTTGTTCCCCTGCAGTTACTGTCTTGTCTTTCTGCTCTGTTTACAGGTAAACTTGCCTAAATCGTCGTCACTCACCATCCCGATTTTCTCATAACTATACATCTATAAATCAATATATCCTACTGGTTTTGTTTCTGAGAGAACCCAGAATAAAACAAGTGTGCGTAAAGAATTGTTTGTGCTGGAGGTGGTTTTCTTTGGTGGTGATGGTGATCTTGCGTGTGCTTTTAAAGATGAGAGTGGCGTGAAATGATTAAAAGAAGACAATGAAAATGACATGCTAATGATACAGCAGAGGATGAAAATCAATATGAAGTGATGCTGAGAATGGAGAGGTCGGATGGGCTCCAAAGAGGCTGCCTACAGTCAGAACAGGGGCCTCCCCCAAGGTACCAGGAAAGGAGGAGGGCGGGGTAAAAGAAGGCAAGTGGGAATGAAGACGCAGGTGAGAGCGCGCCACGTGTTCACTTCTACTTTCTCCAGGAAGGAGGAGGCAAAGTGATGTGTCGAGAGTTAGGGATTGTCTGGGGCCAGAGACTTGAGATGAGTTAAAACCATAAATATGAGAGAGGGAGATTCCGTCCACACATTCCTGGAGCCTGGGTTTCCACCTCCCTCAAAGTCATAGATCACAGGTGAATATGCCATTAATCCCCATGGCCAGGTTTTTATTAAGTGCAAGGAATTTGCAATGTGATATAAATTTTATGAATTCTTGAATTGTTCTTTGGTGTATCTGCTTGTCACGCTGCCTCAGGAGCCCAGCCAAGGTTTTGTTCTTGTGAACGTTTCCAGACAGTCTTTATCAAGCTAGGAGTTTGGCAAGGCAGGTCCACCTCTGTTCACACGTGGGGCAGACAAGATTGGTTTCTGACTGCCAGCAGTTTTTGACAGAAGAGGGATGTGGGCTGTGCTCTCGATTTCTAATAAGAAGAGCAGTAATGCCCCAGTCTATGTGTCCCAAAGACACATCAATATTCCTACATATTTGTTTCATTGCACACACCCTTTCTCAGTGTGCCTAGGGCCCTTCCACAGAGAGGTGGGCTCTAGTTTCTCCCCTCAGGTCTGTGCAGGGCCTTGCGACCATCCTGAGCGGCGCCGTCTGAAAGATTCTGGCAATACATGATTTCCTATGCTGAGTCATAGGCAGTATGAACTCATAGGCTTCCCGAGTGGCTCAGTGGTAAAGAATCTGTCTGCCAATGCAGGAGACATAAGAGACGCGGATTCCAACCGTGGGTGGGGAAGATCTCCTGCAGTAGGAAATGGCAACCCACTCCAGCATTCTTGCCTGGGAAACCCCATGGACAGAGGAGCCTGGTGGGTTATAGTCCATGGGGTCTCAAAGAGTGGGACATGGCTGAGCTACTGAGCACGCACGGTAACTCATAAGAAAAGAGACAGATACCTCATCGTCCTATCTCCCCAACCTTCTACTTCTCCTCCTCCTTCCCACCCCACTCTTTCTCCCCTCCTTTTTTCTCTCTCTCTCTCTCAATGTCAAGATGTTCGTCTCTGAACTCCAGACACCATTATATGAGGAAGCCCAAGCCACACAGAGACCAACACAAAGATGAGCCCTCTCTCAACAGCCAGCTCTAAATTGCTAACCGCACAAAGGTGCCGCCTTGGAAGTGAATCCTCCAGCCCCAGTCCAGCCTTGAGTGACTGTAATCCTAGCTGACACCTGCCTTTGCAACCTCACAGGAGAGCAAAGCTGCTCCTGGATTCCTGATCCACAGGAAACCACGTGAGAACATAGCTTATCCTTGTTTTCAGACACTGAGTGTTGGGGGCTTTATTTTGCAGCATCAAATGATTATAGCAAACAACTCAAATAAAGTCAACAAGTCTTGCTTGACCATCTACCTCTGTCAGAGTTCTTGGTGACCAGTGTGCGGTCCAGGGGAAAGAGTTTAGGGTATTTGCTTTATAAATACAGCCACACAGCATGCAAGTGTGCTAAGTCGCTTCAGTCATCTCCAACTTTTTGAGCTTATGGACTGTAGCCCACCAGACTCCTCTGTCCCTGGGATTCCCCAGGCAAGAATACCGGAGTGGGCTGCCATGCCCTCCTCCAGGGGATCTTCCCAACCCAGGGATGGAACCTGTGCCTCTTAAGTCTCCTGGATTAGCAGGCAGGTTCTTTACCACTAGCGCCATCTGAGAAGCCCACTGCCACACAGAGTCCTCACCAAATCCCCATGTGTCAAGTGCTGAGATCAGACCTGATTTACAGATGAGGAAACTGAGGACCCAAAGTCACAAAGCTGGCAACTGGGAGGCCCAGGACAAGAACCTTTGCCTCTGGGATGACCGTCACAGTCTCCAAAGACATTCCTTCCTTAGGTCCACCTTAGGTCCTCAGCCTCCTTAGGTCCACCGGGCCCATCTCTGCTCACAGGTAAAGGATGGCGGTGCCACCAACTCAGGGGAGACCAGCCCCTGATTCAGGCCAAGTGGCCCCCAGCTAATGCCTCCAGCTCCCGGTCCACTAACTGCCTGCTGCTGGTCCTCCTGCCGAGATGGTCGCTCTGGCTTCAGGGCCTTTGGGTCTAAATACAGACCCAGTGGGTGGCGGGAGGGAGAGGCTGGGCTCTGCTGGAGGCTGTGGTGTAGAGAAACATGATGCTTCTCCTTGGTGTCTGCTTCAGGCAGCGGAAGCTGCTCCCACCTGCTTCTCCCAGCTTCCTGCCGCCTTGCACCCTCCAGGCCCGGGGCCACTGTGCTTGAGGCTCTCTGGCGGCCTCTGCAGGGAGGCCCTCACTTCCTTCCCAGGGAAGGTTTTCCAAGGTATGTGCAGTTACACCAATCCGTCCATTTTTCCATCTAGTCATCAACTTCATTCCTTAAAGACGCGTCCTGAAGTTTCTCGCCTGCGAATATCAACCTTCCTGGTTTCCCAGTGTTGATCCACCTCTCTGCCCTCTTCTGGCGTTCGTTCCATTAGTTTCCATGGGAATTTTGGAGAGAGAGATCTGACTGAGGGGCCTGCCATCTTGAACCAGATATTGAAGATTTTCAGTGGTAAGGACACCGCTGCAGGGTGACTTAATCCAGGATGCAGAGCCGGATGTGGGCAGCCCTGAGCCAGAGGAGGAGAGAGGCTGGAGGGGGATGTGCAGGGCCTCACACCTCTTGCCCTTGGTGGCTGTCTTAGAAGGACATGAGGACTTAGCTGCAGAAAGCCCAGCGTGTGCCCGAGGTTAGAAATGCTAGGTCTCCCAGCGACTTTTGCCTTTCCGCTCTCATTAGAAAGGGTGCAGAGTGGTGACGAGTAAGCACTCTCTGTCCTGAAGGTGCAGTTTTCCCACTCCCAGCTGAGGGCTCTGGCCAACAGCAGTTCCCTTAAACAAGGAGAAGGTGGCCCGTGGGGACTTGGGTCAGTGGCTGTGGCCTTGGGGAGGGCTGTGGACCTGATGTTCCAGTTGGGAACATTCAGCTCAGCCTCCCATCCACCTGAATCCACTGGAACCTATGTGTCAGGAAAGCCACGGGTGGAACAGCATCTATGGAACAGCAAGGAGGCCTCCTGGGAACTGGCGTGACGTTGTGGGGGCCACGGTCTGTGAGGTCCTAGTGCACGGGGGGCCGGAGCCCTGCCCTGGGAGACCTGGTCTACCCGGATCCAGGACCAGAGGCTGCATCCCTGACCTGCTGGTCATGCCCTCCTGTTCTAGGCATCTGCAGCTCCTCCCAGCCCCGGTCTCCTCACTGTACAGGGAGACCCCGGCACCACCCAGGCCGGCTCAGAGGGCCGTGGTGGGTCTGGCCTTGGTAGTTTTCTGGACAACGTGTGTTATGCTCCCCACAGGTCTTGCTAGGACCATTTTGGACAAATGGCTGGTTTGGAGGGCTTGAGGCTGAGTCCATGCTCCCTGGCCCTGCTCTCAGAGCTTGAATCTCAGACCCAGGGAAGGACCTTCTGTTGGGAGCCCCCCTTCATGGATCACAGCCTTGCCATGGTGAAGGGGCTTGAGTAACTCCGTGAAGCTATGAAGCATGCTGGGCAGGGCCACTCAAGATGAATGAGTAACGAGTTCTGACAAAAGTCTGGTCCAGCGGAGGAGGGAATGGCAAACCACTTCACTATTCTTGCCGCAAGAATCCCATGAACAGTATGAAAAGGCAAAATGATATGACACCGGAAGAGGAGCCTCCCAGGTCCGAAGGTATCTAATATGCTACTGGGGAAGAGCAGAGGGCAATTGCTAATATCTCCAGAAACAATGAAGCAGCTGGGCCAAAGCAGACATGATGCTCAGCTGTGGATGTGTCCGGGGGTGAAAGTGAGAAGGAACTAAAGAGCCTCTTGAGGAGGAGAGTGAAACAGCTGGCTTAAAACTCAACATTCAAAAAACGAAGATCATGGCATCTGATCTCATCGCCTCATGGCAAACAGAATGGGAAAAATTGGAAACAGTGACAGATTTTATTTTCTTGGGCTCCAAAATCACTGTAGATGGTGACTGCAGACATGAAATTAAAAGACGTTTGATCGTTGGAAGGAAAGCTATGACAAGCCTAGACATCGTATTCAAAAGAAGAGACATTACTTTGCTAACAAAGGTCCATCTAGTCAAGGCTATGGTTTTTCCAGCGGTCATGTATGGATGTGAGAGTTGGACTGTGAAGAAAGCTGAGCGCCGAAGAATTGATGCTTTTGAACTGTGGTGTTGGAGAAGACTCTTGAGAGTCCCTCAGGCTGCAAGGAGATCCAACCAGTCCATCTTAAAGGAAATCAGTCCTGACTATTCATTGGAAGGATTGATGCTGATGCTCCAATACTTTAGCTACCTGATATGAAGAGCCAACTCATTGGAAAAGACCCTAATGCTGGGAAAGATAGAAGGCAAAAGGAGAATCGGGTGGCAGAGGATGAAATGGTTAGATAGCATCACTAACTCGGAGAAGGCAATGGCACCCCACTCCAGTACTCTTGCCTGGAAAATCCCATGGATAGAGGAGCCTGGTAGGCTGCAGTCCGTGGGGTTGCAGAGTTGGATACAACTGAGCAACTTCACTTTCACTTTTCACTTTCATGCATTGGAGAAGGAAATGGCAACCCACTCCAGTGTTCTTGCCTGGAGAATCCCAGGGAGGGGGCAGCCTGGTGGGCTGCCTTCTATGGGGTCACACAGAGTTGGACACGACTGAAGTGACTTAGCTTAGCATAAGTCAATGGACATTAATTTGAGAAAACTCCAAGAGACAGTGGAAGACAGAGGAGCCTGGAGTGCTGCAGTCCATGGGGTCATAAAGATTGGATACAACTTAGCCACTGAACAACAGCTCACCATATTCCAGGGATCACTCTTAGTGTCTCACATGAATGTTTCTTTTCATTCTGACTACAATATTATGAGGCAGGAACTATCATCATTCTCCAGTTTTATTCAGATAAACAGAGACAGTAACCTCGGAAAGGTTAAGGGTCACGCCCAAGGTCACTCGTCCAGAGGGGATGGGCCGGCAGGGCCCACGTCCTAGCCTCCACACACACCTGCATCAGGCGGGAGGGACCCAGGAGGGGTTTCTTTTTAAGGTCTGTGATGTGTTTCCCAAACACACAAATAAAGCAAACTGTCCTTTCTGGAGTCATAGGATTCTATGTCACTTTTTCTCTTCTTTAGTTTCCAAATATCCCGTTACATTTTTAAAATTGAATAGAGTTAACAGTAAAGGCCTGGGGGCTTCCCTAGGAGCTCACTGATGGGGAACCTGCCTGCCAATGCAGGGTTCAATCCCTGGTCCAGAAAGATCCCACAAGCCATGGAACAACTAAGCCTATGCCTCACAACTCCTGAACCTGTGCTCCGGGGCCCGGGAGCTGCAGCTACTGGGGTCCCCGCAGCCTAGAGCCCGTGCTCCGCAGCAGGAGAAGTCACCGCAACGCAAAGCCCGCGTACCACAAATACAGAGTAGCCCCTGCTGCCCGCAACCAGAGAAAAGCTCGCACAGCACGCAAGACCCGGCACAGCCAAAAATGAACAAATAAAATTTAAAAAACCAGCAAAGGCCTCTGTGAGCCCCAGTTCATCTGTGCGTCCCCGGAGATTGCAGAGCAGATTTCTGCACACTTTGGTGATGGATGCACCTTTGTGCTGGAGAATGAGAACTATGGTTCTTGGTCCCAGTGACTGTGTGCCTGTGTGAGTGTGTGAGTGTGTGAGTATGTGTGCGTGAGTGCTTGAGTGTGTGTGCCTGCATGGGTACTGGGTGAGCATAGGAGCTGGATTTGGGGCTATTTATTTTGGAAAGACTTTCCAGATGATTCTGCTAGTCACATCCATTTTCCTTGAGAATGATTCGTTTAACTTTATTTTTAACATTAGGATTAACCTTCAATGACACTATAACTAATTCTACTAGCTGAACCCACCCACTTGTTCTTACTACAAACGGAAAACCTTATGTTCCATTTTCCCCACCCTGTTACCAAAGTCAGTTGTGCTCATTCAGGAAAATTTAAAAGATACAAAGGAAGCAGAAAGAAAAAAAATTACAAGAAGTACCATCACCACTATTTATACTTCGGTATGAATGTCCTCTTGGTCTTTAAAACACACATAAATAATAACATGTCTGTGTTCAGTACAAACAAATAACTAACCCAGTGTCTTTCTTTTCAAGCTTACTATCTCATAAATCCTTTCCATTATACTAATGTATTGGGAAATCTGCTTAAAGGCTTTTTAGTATTCTATCCAGAGCATTTGCAATAATTTTTTCACCTATCCTATGATTGGATATTTCAGGGATTTTCCTCCCTCAAGTTTATTATTATAAAAATGCTGAAATGAATCTATGCCTATTTTTTTTAATTGGTTTGGTTTCAAGAGAAGAAATTATTGACTAAAAGAATATGAATATTTTTCAATCTTAAAGTGTGTTGCAAAATTTATTTCAAAAATTTTCAAAATGATTTATTTTCTCTCCTACTGGAGAAAATAGTGCATTAGAGTGCCTGTTTACATACCCACTCTCTGGCTTTGGGTGATCTGAAGCACAGAGGAAAAAACCAACAACTTGCTCTTTTAAAAACAACTTCACATACAACAAGATGCCCATTGTGGATCAAAATACCCATCCACATATTTCAACAGGGAATCTCCCTCCCAAGCCACAGGTTTATAGTATTTGAATCAGATGAACTGAAGCAAGTCTGAGAAGGAAAAACAAACAAACAACCTAGGTTGAGCTGCTATTTAAATGATCCTAAATTTTACTGATGAAAACAGTTTTCTCTCTGCATGACTCATCCATCGCTTTGCTCCCTAAAAGGTGTGGTTGAGACAGAACTGAACTTCAAGCACATGTTCAGATGGACTACAGGGCTTTCAGACCCTGAACCTGAGGTCACCTGGGGACGTCAGCCAGCCTGCCTGCCAGCCCGGCTGTAGGACAGAAGCTCCCATCCAGACAGAAGGGATCCCATCCAGATCCCTTAGGAACTGTTAATCTGGTCAAACATTCTTCACTCTTTACATGAGATGCACCAAGTAGGGTGGGAAAGAGATAGAAGTAGTTAGAAGTATTGAGTGCCTCCTCCAACAGGAGGAGGTAAAACATAGCTTCAGTAAAGGAAATTGACACCATCTCAGTTCAGTTCTGTCCACTCAGTCATGTCTGACTCTTCTTGACCCCATGGACTGCAGCACACCAGGCTTCCCTGCCCATCACTAACTCCCAGAGCTTGCTCAAACTCATGTCCATTGAGTCAGTGATGCCATCCAGCCATCTCATCCTCTGTTGTCCCCTTCTCCTCCTGCCTTCAGTTTTTTTCTAGCATCAGGGTCTTTTCCAAGGCGTTGGCTCTTTGCAATAGGTGTCCAAAGTATTGGAGTTTCAGCCTCAGCATCAGTCCTTCCAGTGAATATTCAGGACTGAGTTCCTTTAAGATTGACTTGTTGGATCTCCTTGCAGTCCAAAGGACTCTCGAGAATCTTCTCCAACACCGCAGTTTAAAAGCAGCAGTTCTTCAGCACTCAGCTTTCCTTATGGTCCAACTCTCACATCCACACGTGACTACTGAAAAAACCATAGCTTTGACTAGATGGACCTTCGTCAGCAAAGTAATTTCTTTGTTTTTTAATACGCTGTCTAGGTTTGTCATAGCTTTTCTTGCAAGGAGCAAGTGTCTTTTAATTTTGTGGCTGCAGTCACCATCTGTGGTGATTTTGGAGCCCAAGAGAATGAAGTCTCACACTATTTCCATTGTTTCCCCATCTATCTGACATGAAGTTATGGGACTGGATGCCATGATCTTAGTTTTCTGAATGTTGAGTTTTAAGCCACCTTTTCCACTCTCCTCTTTCACTTTAATTTTTTCAAGTGAGACATCATCTCCCCTAAGAAAAAAATTATTTGGCTGTGCTGGATCTTAGTTGTGACACCCTGGATCTTGAGTTGCCACACTCAGTATCTTTTATTAATAGTTGCAGTATGCAGGATCCAGTTCCCTGACCGGCACTGAATCTAGAAACCCTGCACTGAGAGTGTGGAGTTTTAACTACTGGGCCACCAGGGAAGCCCTGAGATCATTCCCCTTTTTTATTCAATAAACGGAACGTGAGAAGGGATCCAAAATGGAACACAGTGACAAACTCAAATGACAAATGAGAAAGCCAAGAAGAAATGACGACCCAGCAGTAACGAACACACCTGTACCCAGATTTTGGGATTCTAATTGTCCAATTAAAGGAACAGGGATTCTTGGAGAAACAGATGACACCTGAGCTGGCTCTGGGAAGGTACAAGATTAGTCAGGAACATTCTGTGGTGCCAGAAAGTAAGACAGTGATCCACATTCAATGGTTCAGCTCAGTTCAGTCGGTCAGCTGTGTCTGACTCTTTGCAGCCCCATGGACTGCAGCACCCCAGGCTTCCCTGTCCATCACCAGCTCCCGAAGCTTGCTCAAACTCACGTCCATAGAGTCGGTGATGCCATCCAACCATCTCATTCTCCGTTGCCCCCTTCTCCCCCTGCCTTCAATCTTTCCCAGCATCAGGGTCTTTTCCAATAAGCCAGTTCTTCCCATCAGGTGGCCAAAGTATTGTAGTTTCTGCTTCAGCATCAGTCCTTCCAATGAATATTCAGGACTGATTTCTTTTAGGATTGACTGGTGGAGTCATTGCCAAAGCAGGAGTGAACTTGAAGGATCACCAGTGACTAAATCTGGGATAAACTGGACAATAAAAAATTACATGATAGTCATGGATTAAAACCCCTAGAATAAATTAAATACCCAAGAGTCCATACTATTAAAAAGAACAGAACAAATAAAGCACAGTTCTTAAGATGAAATTCCAATTAATACATGTAGAAAGAATGATGAAAATAGAAGGTCCTTATTTGAGTAACACATACTATTAATTGTTGTAGTCAAAAAGCATTCGAATGGAAAGCAAATTTGGTGAGTGAAAAGTGTGATGAGAAATGGGTGTTTACATAGCCGCAGTGTAACTCCCCACCAGATACTTAATTCAAAGGGAGATATGCTAACAATGGTAAGCAATCTGGCAAAGACCACTTTAACCAAGTCAAAGTGACCATTAGTAGTAATGAGGCATATGGCCCTCGTGTGAGACTGCTATAACGCACGGAAAAAGGCATAGCATTTCTTATGGGGCATCCTTGGGAAAAAAATACATCACATCGATCTCATCATGAGAAAACATCAGGCTAATTCAAACAGAGAGACCGTCTAAAAAATAACGGATGCCTAAAGTTCTTCACTCGCATTGAGGTCATAAAAGACGGACTGCGGAAGTGTTGTTTAGTGGTCAAGCGGTGTCTGACTCTCGAGACTCCATGGACTGTAGCCCAGCAGGCTCCTCTGCCCGTGGAATTTCCCAGGCAAGAATACTGGAGTGGGTTGACATTTCCCTCTCCAGGGAATCTTCCTGACCCGGGGATCAAACCCACCTCTGCTGCACTGGCAGATGGATTCCTTACTGCTGAGCCGCCTGAGAAGCTCAGTTAATAGTTATGTCAACATTAATTTCCTGGGGTTGATAGCTGTACTATAGCTTATGTCAGAATATTTGAAGAAACTGGAAGAACAGAGTATACTAGAATTTCTGTATTATTTTTGCAATTGTCTGTCTGAAATTCTTTCCAAAAAAAGTAAAAAAAAAAAAAAAAAAGGCATGCTTTTATAGGGTTTCAAAACCTTTCATTGGGAATTTCATTTATAAATCATTTATTGAAATTTTAACAATACTTAAACCTTCATTAGGTCATGTAACTTTATCTCTTTAAACTAACTAACAACATAGAGCTTATGGAAATAAAATGAGCTAGGGAAGGAACTATTTTATTTTTTTAATTAAAATATAGTTGATTTACAATATTGTGTTAATTCCAAGTGTGCAGCAAAGTGATTCAGTTGTAGACATACTCTCTTTCAGGAATAGTATTTTAGTGTTGAGCAGTAGAGCCAATAGCTAATAGGCATCAAAAAAAAAAAAAAAAAAACTCAACATGTTGACTATTAAGAGGTTGAAAGTGAAGTCGCTCAGTTGTGTCCGACTCTTTGTGACCCCGTGGACTGTAACTTACTAGGCTTCTCCGTCCGTGGGATTCTCCAGGCAAGAATACTGGAGTGGATTGCCATTTCCTTCTCCAGGGGATCTTCCCGACCCAGGAATCGAACCCGGGTCTCCCGCATTGGAGGCAGACGGTTTAACCTCTGTGACTATTAAGAGGTTGAAAGTGAAGTCGCTCAGTCGTGTCCGACTCTTTGTGACCCCGTGGACTGTAACCTACTAGGCTTCTCCATCCGTGGGATTCTCCAGGCAAGAATACTGGAGTGGATTGCCATTTCCTTCTCCAGGGGATCTTCCCGACCCAGGGATCGAACCCGGGTCTCCCACATTGGAGGCAGACGCTTTAACCTCTGAGCCACCAGGGAAGCCCTTAAGTTGAACTAATTATAAAAATCCTTGATATGCTGTGTTGTGCTAAGTCATTTCAGTCAAGTCCAACTCTTTGCGACCCTATGGACTGTAGCCTACAAGGCTCCTCTGTCCTTGGGGTTCTCCTGGCAGGAATACTGGAGTGGGTTGCCATGGCCTCCTCGAGTGGATCTTCCTGAACCAGGGATCGAACCTGAATCTCTCAATTCTCCTGCACTGGCAGGCAGACTCTTTACTACTAGTGCACCTGGGAAGCCCCCTTGACATGCTGTTGCTAAGTCACTTCAGCCGTGTTCAACTGTGTGCGACCCCATAGACGGCAGCCCACCAGGCTCCCCCGTCCCTGGGATTCTCCAGGCAAGAACACTGGAGTGGGTTGCCATTTCCTTCTCCAATGCATGAAAGTGAAAAGTCAAAGTGAAGTCGCTCAGTCGTGTCCAACCCTCAGCGACTCCACGGACTGCAGCCTTCCAGGCTCCTCCGTCCATGGGATTTTCTAGGCAAGAGTACTGGAGTGGGGTGCCATTGCCTTCTCCGCATTGACATGCTACTTTGATTTAAAAAGAACTCCAACTAACATTGATAGGAATACATTAGCAGAGACTAATTTAGAATCTCCCCAAAGCATATAGTTAGTCAAGGCATTTTCAGAGACATACCTTGGATTTCCTGCAGCTGAATTAAGAAGCAGGTCAATTAGCTATTCCAGTTGAAGGCCAGCTTCAGTTTCATGGATAATTAAGCCAGAGCTAGCAGATCACTCAAGTAAGATGTAAATTGTTGATCATTTCAGAATGAGCTAATTAAGGCAACCCTCCAGTTGACTATGGGTTTTATCAGAAACTGAAGGAATAGTCAAGTCAGGATTTTAATCACATTTAATCCCTACCTCTCTGAATTTAAATCCTGCCTGCATTTAAAACTACAGATGATTTCCATCACAAAGCTTGCACTAAATCTTCTCATTCAGGGTGACATTCTAACCTTCTGTAATTTTTATATCCTTTACCAAATCCCCACAAAGATGATCTAACAGAATAACAGGGAAAATTCTCCAAGATTACTGGGAACTAGGAAAAGCTAACCATCCAAATTCCTAAATTCAGTCCATGGGGTTACAAAGAGTCAGACACAACTTAGCAACTGAACAAAAACAACCAGAAAAAAATAATGTAAGGGAAAAGGTGAACCATCCTACCATTTACATGTTCCAGAGGGGGCTGGGGATTATGGTGGTTGGGTGCATAGGGACTGAATTTCAGCCCTTCTGAAGCCTGATCTGGGGCAACCTCAGTCTATAATATCCGCCTAGAGATAGGTGGCGGAGAAGGCAATGGCACCCCACTACAGTACTCTTGCCTAGAAAATCCCATGGACGGAGGAGCCTGGTAGGCTGCAGTCCATGGGGTCGCTGAGAGTTGGACACGACTGAGTGACTTCACTTTGACTTTTCACTTTCATGCATTGGAGAAGGAAATGGCAACCCACTCCAGTGTTCTTGCCTGGAGAATCCCAGGGACGGGGGAGCCTGGTGGGCTGCCGTCTATGGGGTCGCACAGAGTCGAACACGGCTGAAGTGACT
>SJYT01070939.1:15195-75950 GCA_006410635.1 Cephalophus harveyi | reverse complement strand
TTGAGGCTACCATCGTTTGGGGCTCCCCATGCCAGTGGCCAGCAGGCAAAGAAAGGAATTACTCTAGAACCAACACCTTGGGCCACAGTGTTCTTTGTGGTGGGGCTGTCCTGTGCATTGTGGTCAGCATTCCTGACCTCTGTGACCTCCACCCCCAAAGGTGACAACCCAAACTATCTCCAGACATTGCCTAATGGATCTCGGGGGCCAAGACTGCTCCTGGCTGAGAATCGCTGATTTAGGCTGTCATCCTCAGCTGTGGGGACGTCCAGGTTTTGGGCAATTAGCTGTGACAGTCACACAATTTCACTGGCTTTGTTTGATGACCTTCTGCTCTACTGAGAAGCTAATCCAGGCAGGTTAGGATTCCAGGCCAAAGGGCTCAAAATGGCTTTCATGTCCAAGGCTACTTTCTCAGACAACCGCAGGCCCTTCCCAGCGCGAAAGGTGATTTCTCCTGTAAGATACATAAAAGACAAGGTTTATGTTTTCTAATACCTTTTTAAAATAGTTGAGACCACTTGGTATTGAGGAAAGAGAATCGGCTAGAATCAGAGGGCGAGTAGAACCTGGGCTGAGCCATTGCCACCGTGTAGGGTTCAGCTTCTGGGGGTGGGGGGCAATTTCCTTAAACTGTGGATCAGTACCTGGCCCCACGAGCTTCTCGGCAGGAGCGAACGGCCTCGCGCTTGTACAGCATCAGAAAAGCCTCACCTGACGCTCCTCTCCTGGTTGAGGCTGGGCTGCTATTAATAGCTACCCCTTTTCTCCTTGCAATATGCTGTTTCTCCCTCTCACCATAGTGGGTGAGAAACAGCTCGGGGTGGCCAGCCGCCACGTCAAGTCTCGCTCGTGCTTTTGAACCAGGAAGAACTGACAGCTCCGCACGCCTGAGACAGAGTGTGAGACCTTCATCAACTGCTCCTGAGTCGACGTGGAATGACCCCCAAGGGTACAAATGGGTGTGGTGCGCTGAAAAAGCAGGCTTGGCGAAGCCTCAGGATCCACGCAGCCCAGGTTGGCCAATGATTGTCGTCTTGGACCCACTTTTGTAGAGCTGACTTAAGTCAGGAGCCAGCCGAAGAGCCGTGTTTCGGGGCCTGTTCGTGAGAAAGCTGTTTGGGAAAGGCAAAGGGGCGTCCGGGAGCTAGAGCATACGTGTACAGGTAACACGCACAGATACACACACGAACACACATGCACGCAGCCTCACACACACTCAAGTTTCTCATACAGACATACACACTTACACACGGGTGTACACTGAGCACACTCTTGTTTCTCACACACACTTTGCACTTACACATAGGTGTCACGCTCACACACACACACAATTCCTCATGCTCACACAAGGTCAGATACACACACGAACACACATGCACGCAGCCTCACACACACTCAAGTTTCTCATACAGACATACACACTTACACACGGGTGTACACTGAGCACACTCTTGTTTCTCACACACACTTTGCACTTACACATAGGTGTCACGCTCACACACACACACAATTCCTCATGCTCACACAAGGCTAACACACATTCACACACTCACTGACCCACACGCAGATTCTCTCTCTTGCTGTTGGCCGCACGCCACAGGCCTGCAGGCCTGGCACTGCCCGGTCGCCAGACTGAAGAAAGAGCCCGCAAACGGTGACAAGGGCCTCGAGAGTCTGCTGGACCTCGAGAGTCTGCTCGAGTGTCTGCTGGACCTCGAGAGTCTGCTGGACCTCAAGAGTCTGCTGGACCTCGAGTGTCTGCTCGAGAGTCTGCTGGACCTCGAGAGTCTGCTGGACCTCGAGAGTCTGCTCGCACGCCTGGGGCTGAGCCCCTGGAGCGACTCCCCCGCGAGGGCAGCGTGCGACAGGGAGGGCCCGGCAGCAGTCTTCACCCCTCGGGGCAGGGGGAGAAGCAGGCTGACGTCCATAGCTGGAACTGGTGTCAGGTGGGCTCCTCGGTGGTCATGGAAACCAGCAGCTGGGTCGCATCCCTCAGGTTAAGCATCACGGCAGTGGGGCAGGGAGCAGCGTTTCGCCCATAATGAACTAGCCGGTGGAGCCATCTGGCCGAGGGGGTAGAATCAGCTGGGGCTGGGGGCAGGCTTGTTGCCGCCTGTAGCAGCAGGTGGAGCAGGGGCTAGGTGGGAAGGGGCGTACAGAGAGCCAGACAACAGCCAGCCCTAGCGGCCTGACCGCGCCGCACTCCCACACTCCCACGCAGCTCTCAGCCCATCAACACCCCGCTCCCTCTTCCCGCGGTGACTCAGGGCTCCCATGATGGGCTTGGCACTGGGCTTGCTCTGTCCTCCAGCCGCCTCATCCCGTGATGAGTCACAAGCCTCGTGTTTGTGTCGCCGCTTGGAGGAGCTGGGCTTCCGCCAGGTGTTCTTTTGGGCAGCGGGGGACGTGCGGGGGAGGAGGGTAGGAGAAAAGCAGGGTCACTCTGGACCAAGGATGGAGAGACCAGTTGTGAGCAGAGGAGATGCCCGCTGGGGCCCAGCCTGGGGGCCTCCAGGGGCCCCGCCCGCAGCGGGAGAAGAGGCCAGGGGCGGGGGCCGCCTGCTCCCCACCCGAGGAGGAAGCAGCCTGCCTCCCGCAGGAGCCGGGTTAGATGCTGTGGGGAAATCTGACGTGGAAGGGCATCTTCCCCCACCCAACCCCTCACCGGCTCCACTGAGTGAGCTCAGTTAGAGCAGCTTTAGAGACGTTTTGCTTTGAGCCGACGTGGCATTCAGAAAAATCCCAGCGAACAGGACGTTTTAGTAAATAAATGTGCTCTCCTGAGATTCAGGCGGGCCTCTATCTGAGAGATGTTGGTAAGGATCAGGAGGAGCTGAGGAACAATAATGCTGTCTTGTTTCTTCAGGGTAGTGGTTAATTTTTTTTTTTAAGGCAAGAGGCAAAGAAGAATATTTTAGCTGCCAGAAATGCATGAACTTAGGAAACTGCTTCTCTAAGGAGCTTAGATCCCGTGACTCAGAGAGGCCAAATGCAACTGAGACGCCCTTCCCAGCAGACCATCTGTGCCGCATGTGGAGGCCTTCTGGATGAACCTGGCAGGGTCCCTCCTGAGCCTCACCAGCAGGGAGGCCTCCCACCAGGTTCAAGGTTCTAGGGGAAGGAGCCCCGGTAGAGGCCTCCTCAAGGGGTGCGGAAACCAGCCCCACAGCCCCGCTTTTCCTTCAGGAACTACAGGAAACAAAACCCAGATCGCTCAGAACACGGGTGGGCTCAAAGCGGGCCCTGAGGCTGCGGGCCCAGGCCTTCTGCGCGGTGACTCCACACAGAGGCGGGGCTCCAGGCGCTTGCCTGGGACGGCTCGGAGTGGCCCTCGGGTGGCGCTGGGGAGGGCGGCCCGTTGGCTTGGAGTTGGGGTCTTTGTGGGACCCTGGGCTCAGATTTCATTCAGGGAGCACCTGAAGACCAGACTCAGGCCTGACTCAAGAGTGGGTGGGGTACGGGGCACCCAGGGGTCCTGGACCAGCCTCGGGTCTCCCCCAGTACAGAGATTGGCGGGGGCAGGGGGGCAGGCCGAGGGTCGATCCTCCTGGCCAGGGGCTGGCCTGGAGCCGGGCGCTCCACACCTGTGTCCCCTGCAGATGCAGAGAGCAGTCACGTGCCCTGTTCCGTGGCTGCATGCAGCTGCATGACCTGCAGAAACCCTGTAGCCGTGTAGACCCTGGTTCAAAGCCCAGGTGGGCACAGGGCCCCCTTAGCACTCCTTAAAGTGAATCTGAGGTGGGGCCTCCGCTGAACCCAGGAGGGAAACCAGGTGGGCTGTCTGGGTGGAACCTTTGGGCCGGGCCTCCCCTGGTGCTGCCCCACGCCCTGTCCAGGGAGGGCACCCATGTGGGGGGTGCCTGGGTGGGACCCACAGCAAAGGGTGCGTGGGAAGAAAAGGAAGGAGGCAGATGAAGGGAGTTTTGGTGAATCATGTCTGCTCTCCTTCCACTTTTAGTGGGTGATCTTAAGCGTGTGTGTACATACACACATAGCATATTGCGCCATGCATGCACAGGGGCTCCCCAGGCGGCAGAGTGCTAAAGAGCCCGCCTGTTAATGCAGGAGATACTGGAGACAAGGGTTCGATCCCTGGGTCGGGAAGATCCCCTGGAGGAGGGCATGGCAACCCCAGTCCAGTACTCTTGCCTGGAGAATCCCATGGACAGAGAGCCTGGTGGGCTACAGTCCACAGGGCCGCAGAGAGTCAGACACGACTGAAGTGACTGAGCATGCACGCACACCGCCATATACTTGAGTTTAAATGCATTTTAAATTTGGACGATGCCAGAGTGGTTCAAGGGTTACACTTCAGACTTTAAAGAAATAAAATCCTCTTCCGGGTAGAGGAATTTACTCAATTAGACAAAAATGCTGGTTCTTTTTCTTAAAATGTTGAGGAGACACATTTTTGAGCTTGGGCCTTTTTAAAAATTCTCACTTTTTGAAGTGCTGCAAATTCCTTCCCAGGGATTGACATTAAGGATATTTAGTCTGTTAAAATTCACAATCCGATTATGATGTTAGAAAACAGACTAAGCGCTTAGTGACCCTCCTAACTCTTGTCTAGACCAAACCAGACACAGAAAACAGCCACAAAATAATTGAGTCAGTCTAAACCGATGCTTCTTAACAATGGAAAAACCTTCGACTCTTTGTGTTTTTAATTACAGGATGGGTTCATAAATGCCAAAGCTTCTAAGTATATTTTGAAGTTAACTGAATGATTAATTTCTCCAAGAAAGCTTCTCCTCCCCTGTCAGCAAAAAGGCTGAGGGAGCTGAGGACCTTGGTCCTGACCAGTACTGATGTCTGGGAACGGGTTTTGTTCTGTCATTGGGGTCTGGTTTCTCTAATAAATGAAGGACTAGTGGGTCACAGAGAGAAAGGGGGAGAGGACACTGTCCCAGGGGCCAGGTTGTGGTGACTTGGATGAACAAAACTAAGGTTGGTTGTAGCCAAGCTCCATAAAAAGTGGACAACAGGCACAGGGGTGTGTGACCCCTCAGAAATGCACGCAGCACACCAGCTCTGTTTCGCCTGTGTTCTCAGTCGCTGAGTCATATCCGACTCTTTTGCGACCCCATGAACCATAGCCCACTAGACTCCTCTGTCCCTGGGGATTCTCCAGGCAGGAACACTGGAGTGGGTTGCCATTTCCTCCTCCAGGGCATCTTCCTGATCCAGGGATTGAACCCACATCTCCTGCTTTAGTAGGTGGATTCTTTACCTGGTACCAACTGGGAAGCCCCTATTTTGCAAATGTCCCTGAAACAAACACGAACACCCAGCATCCTAACAGCCTGACTTAGATAGAAAAACAGAGTTCTCACTCCAGGCAGGCGCTCCTTTCTCTCCTGTGCTAGGAGAGGGGAAAGCTCTCTCTGGCGCTGACCAGGCTGCGCAGGCGGAGCACGGCCCCGGCGGGATGGGCACCCAGCCCCAGGAGGACCCACATGGTGACTCTCCACGTTCACCAACGGCAGCTCTTCCTCCCTGGGCTCACTGCAGGATCCCTAGGCGGGGAAGATCCCCTGCAGAAGGAAAAGAACAGCCCACTCTAGTAATCTTGCCTGGGAAATCCCATGGACAGAGACTGGTGGGCTGCAGTCCATGGGGTTGCAAACAGTCAGACCTGACTTAGCGACTGAGCATGACCTCTTCACTATGCACTGCCCTCTTCAGGATACTTTTCAAGCCCTTCCCCTGACCTCCCTTGGGATAGCCTATCTCCCTATTGGACTCCTGCCCTGAAACGTCACTCCCGAGGACAAGCATTTCCTGGCTGTGGCTGGTCAGTGACCGGTCTCTCCAGGCAACTAACAACTGTGGGCTTCTGTCCTTGTAAGCCCCCGACTCTTTTTCTTCCCTGGAACATTCTTTGGGAGTTACCCAAATCTGTTTCCCAAACCGCAATCGCAATCAAGCTCTCTGTTCTCTCACTATATAAACCAGGACACAGAACGCTGAGCACCAGGGATGACATGGCTGTACGCGACAGCAGAGACACCTGAGGTCCCCACGCCCCAAAGCCCTCTCTCCACAGAGCAAGCCACCCACCCTGCCCAATGGCAGCTTTCCATTTAGTCCGTCTGAACGGGGGTTCCTAGGTGATGCCTGACTTGTGGTCCAGGGAACACACTTTGAGAACCAGGGCTTTAGGGACCCACCCCCACCATGAATATGACTTTCCACAGCTGAGAATTTGATGAAACGTGGAGTTAACTTTCTGACGAGAGCAGGGTGCTCTTACACCCTGTGTGAGTTAAGGGCAGGGCGCACCCTTGGACGTGTGGGGTCGATGCTACCCGCCCCGGTGGTGCTGAGACCTGACTGGGCTGGAGCTGCAGCCACCGCCTCTGCAATACCTCCTGGGGGTGGGGGCAGGTCCTCCTTCAACCCTGAGCTGGACCTCCCTGTGCTGACCCTGCAGGTGACCTCTTTTAGCAAACATCCAGGATTATTCAGTCAGGTTTTGTCTATTTTATTAAATTTTTTATTTGAAATTTATTTCATTTTAATCAAAATTTGTAATATTTAAGTATTATTGTTACTTTTTTATTATTTAATTTTTAAATTTAGCCTACAATTGGATTTGGTCTTCTGAACTGATGAATTACAAGTATGTGACAACCACTCCCCCCCGACCCCAAGAATTATGCCTTGGCTAGGTCTTTTAATTTTTTCCCCTAATTATTAGGAATTTGCTTCCAAATTCACCACAAATTTTCTATCTTGCCAAGGCTTAGTAAACTCGCCCATTCCACTCTTATGACAAAAGGACTGACATCTCATGGGATGATCAAAAATGTTAAAAACTAAGAAACCACAACTCCTATTTGTCAAAAATATCTAGTAATGGCACCGTCTCCTTTAGGCAAGATTTATTTCTCTACTGAGACTGTTTTCAGACTGTTTCCACCACTGATCACTTAAATCAACAGAACCTCTACCCTGGTTTTAGCTTGTCTTTAGTGAGTGACCTGGAATCCAAAGCCTGGATCCACAGGAATGGCCCTGCCCGCCAAGTGAATTACAACAGCGGTTTTCAAATGGAAAACTGAGGGGCAGTGCGGGGTAAGAATCCAGCAGACGTCCAGCTCTGGCTAAACCGTGGGCTTCAGAGCGTGCAGTGTGGACCCTGCGTGTTTCCCTGGCTGGCACCCGCAGCTGCCCGGGGAGGGGCGTGGCTGGATGTGAAGAAGCGCTCCCCCTGCACAGGATCCCACTGGCAGCAGCAGCTCTGGGCACACAGGCATCAGATGGTATCCAAACAGGCACTGAGCAGAGATGGCGTGGGCCCCGGAAGACATGGCTGGAGACAGAAGCCTCCTGACCTTCTGAGATGCATCCTTATTAAAGTGTTTTGGGCAAGATGAAAGCCCCCGAGGACATGCCTTGTATTTCCACCCATGTTCTGTGTGTTTTATGGGAATGTGGGCTCAGAAACCCGTGTAGCAGTCTGCTGGAAATTTAGATTTTACCAAAGGCATCCAGTAGGCTTCAGGCTGCCAGCTGGATGCGCAACTTCTTGGCCCTTTCTTCTTTGACATCACTCATCATCCAACCTCACAAACAACCTACTCCTGTTTTCAAGCTCCTATTTAACTAGCGTGGGACGCCTGTCAGGTTTTGGCAGCATGAGCAGTATTGTGCGTGGGCATCGGGCTGGCTGGCCTGCCTTGGCCCTCCTAGAATCTAGGCACAGACATACGATGAGGAGGACGCTAAGGCAAAACCGGTTTTTGGCGAGTCCTCCCATCATGCGACTCACCAGGGGAAAATGGCTTGGTTCCTGTTTTATTCAGAGTGAAACCTTTGCCTGCAGCTCCACCCAGGAGCGACCCCGTGACTCACATCCAGGGTGTACACACAGGAGCAGTGAAGTCCACTCATTTCTTGAAGAAATGTCCAAAGAAGTGGTTTCCCCCCATCTCAACTGATCCAGGAGAACATCACTGATCACTTAAATCAGCAGAACGTTCACCCTGATTTTAGCTTGTCTTGCCGTATTTAAACCGAATGATACTGACTTTTCCACTGTGTCCTGCAAACTTCCTTTCCTTAGAGGAGCAACAAAATCAGAGGTGCTTATTACTTTGCTGAACCTTAAAAAAATGATCGGATTGCTCAAGATTATCAGCTTCATGACAAAAGCAAGCCTCCATCGTCCTCAAAGTGCAGTGTTATCGTGGCTCTCACGAGCGGATACACAGGCACAGCATTTGCTGAAAGGAGTCACAGCTGACCCTTGCACAACCTGGAGATTAGAGCTGTCAGCCCCCGGGCAGCGGGAGATCCATGGGTAACTTTCGATTTTCCTGAGCTAATGACTCCTGGCCCCCCGTCGCCCTGAGGCCTCACTGAGGCACGGCTGCCCCGGGCCTTCGGGCTGCCTGAGCTTTCTCCAGCTGCCGTGTGCGAGCCTCTCGTTGCAGGGGCCTCCCTGCTGCAGAGCCTGGCCCCGGACGCGCGGGCTCCAGGAGCTCTGGGGCACGGGCCCAGGAGCTGTGGCCCACGGGCTTAGCTGCCTGCAGCCTGTGGAGTCTTCCTGGACCAGGGGCCAAACCTGTGTCCCCTGCCCTGGCAGGTGGGTTCTTACCCACTGTGCCCTCAGGGAAGTCCTGGAAGCCTTACGGATAACATAAAGAGTTAATACGTATTTTGTATGAATATATTACGTACGTATTTCCAATGGAGAGAAGAAAATGTTATTAAGAAAATCATAAAGAAGACAAAATATATTTCAATATGGTACTGTGTTTATCAATACCATATGCTTATGTCATCTGTTTACAAGATGCACTGTACGTCTGTCAGTATCTACATCAATACAGTCTAATATGGCACAAAACACTGTAGGGGTTACACGTTACTAACACTAGACATCAAAAATGAACACATCACTATGAAATGCTTATAGCAGAGTATTACAGTCATATTCATAATACGCATTGGAAATGTTATTACATTTAAAAAAACCACTTTTCTCTAATTAGGAGAGACATATGTACACTGATGTCATTCTTTGAAAGCACAGACATAAAATAATAAGTAACCTATTATTACTTTTATATTAAATATCACTTACCTTATTCCTATGTAAGTACAAACTAGATATAAATGGCAACCCACTCCACTATTCTTGCCTGGAGAACCCCACAGATGGAGGAGCCTGGTAGGCTACAATCCACGGGGTCGCAAAGAGTCAGACACGACTAAGCGACTTCACTTTACATATATATATATATATATGCATTCATAATTTTATTTTTATCAATATTTCAAGGCTATGTGATTCACCTGCAATAAACAATTTTCCAATCTATTTATTGACAAAAGTCTGCCCATAAGTAGACTTGTGCAGTTCAAACACGTCTTGCTCAAGGGTCGATGTATTTACTCCCAATTCGTGAGCTGCCAAGAGTCAAAAGATGGCTTTGTTCTTCTGCTTTTCAAAGCAGAGTTGACTGCACGTTGTTTTTAAAAGATCCCCCAACTCACTGAGAGCTAGGAGACTCCGGGAAAACTGATAGTCTTTTCCAGAAAGCGTATCAGCCTTCTCTGCCATAATTTGGGTGGTGGGATGCTAGTGGGTGGGATTCTGTTCTTCCTTTTGCTACACCAAGAGGAAATGAGGAAAGAGGGAGACCCGGAAACTGTCCCTGACATAACCTGTGTGTGAATATTCCCTCCCAACATCCTGAACAAGCAGCTCCTCTAACTTGGTGCCAAGGATGCCTGGTGCACGAGACTCTCCTGGCCTCTGAGACAGTGCAGACCGCTGCTGTGTAGTACGTACGGGGCACAGGTGGCTGGTGAGTACCCAGAAGGTTCAGAGTGAGCTGGGCTGCGAGTACAAAATCCACCCAGGATTTCAGAAACTTGGTATGGATAAAAAGAATGTAAAATAGTATCTCATTAATACTTTTCATACTGATGACATGGTCGAACTGATAACATTTTGGATTGGGCTGAATAAAATGCTACAATTAATTTCACATTTTCCTTTGTCACGTTATTTTTTACAGTGGCTACTAGAAAGTTTAATATTATGTATGGATGCAACTTCTATTTCTATTGCATAGGGCTGGTCTAGAAAGTTCTTCATTTAGTTGTATCTGACTCTTGGGATCCCATGGACTGCAGCCCGCCAGACTTCTCTGTCCATAGGATTTCCTGGGCAGAGGGTTGCCATTTCCTTCCCTAGGGGTCTTCCTGGGATTGAACCTGTCTCCTGCATTGGTAAGTAGGTTCTCTCCCATTGGCAGGAGGATTCTTTACCACTGAGCCATCAGGAAGCCCCTGAATCAAAACTAACCTTCTCTAACCATCTTCAATTTTGCTTTTGGAAGCAGTAAACAAAAAATGTTTCCGTGTGAAAATCCAATATCATTAAGAAATCATCACCCCACCTCATCTTCTCATGTCTTACAGACCTTCTTCAAAAATATTCCTCCTGCAACAAGTATTAAGGATTACGTATCCATTTGGAAAATGACTGCTGCTATCTTGCTGGGCAGTTTCTTTACTAAGCTGAGGCAGCTCTCACTGGGCTCTCCCAGGGAATGTATCTGACTTCACAGCGCTGTGAAGCACCCGGGTCCTTACCAGTTGTGGATCGTCACTCAATTGTGTCTGACGCTTCGCGACCCTGTGGACTATAGCCACCAGGATCCTCTGTCCATGGGATTTCCCAAGCAAGAATACTAGTTCAGTTCAGTCACTCAGTCTGACTCTTTGCGACCCCATGGACTGCAGCATGCCAGGCTTCCCTGTGCATCACCAACTCCCAGAGCTTGCTCAAACTCAAGTCCATTGAGTCAGTGATGCATCCAACCATCTCATCCTCTGCTGTCCCCTTCTTCTCCTGCCTTCAATCTTTCCCAGCATCAGGGTCTTTTCTAAGGAGTCAGTTCTTCGCATCAGGTGTCCAAAGTATTGGAGCTTCAGTTTTAGCATCAGTCCGTCTAATGAATATTCAGGACTGATTTCCTTTAGGATTGACTGGCTGGATCTCCTTGTAGTCCAAGGGACTTGCAAGAGTCTTCTCCAACACCACAGTTCAAAAGCATCAATACTAGAGTGGGTTGCCATTTCGTACTCCAGGGGATATTCCTGATCCAGGGATTAGAACCTGCTTCTCTCCTATCTCCTGCATTGGCAGGCAGATTCTTTACCACTGTGCCATCTGTGAAACCCCAATACTACACTCGATTTTAGCCAAAAAGCCAAGAAGGGGTTGTTAGTGGCTCATTATTCAGAGCTTAATCTGTAGAAACCAGAGAATGAAGGATGTTCTTACAACCTTAGGTGAAAAGCATAAACTCTGCAAATAGATCTCTTGGCACTATGGGGAGGGTATCTAATGATCCAATGATGCTCTGTTCTCATGCCCGTCTTCTTGCTGTTGAGGACACAGCTTCCTGATGGTTATGGTTTGGCTCAGCAAATGCTCCACATTTTGGAGGGAAGCTGTCCTGAAGCTGGGATCTGCTGAACCTTGAACAGGACGTCACCATTCTGTTAGGCTGGGTGCTTTTAGGCAAAGATTTAGGATCAATGGAACAGCTTAAAATCAATGGATCACGTGGAATGCTGTTTAGATGTTCTTGGGAGGTGATGAAGATGATGCCGTCAGTGTGGAAGGCAAACCACACCTGGACTAAATGCCACTTCCGATAAGGACGACACAGGGTGGAAAGGGCCAAGATAATCAACTTGCCACCAGTGGGCTATTTGCTTTCTCTCAGGAATGGTGCTCTGTGGAGGGCTCAACATCACTTTCTCCTGATACTCGGTCAGCCTTGGTGACAGAGAACTTCTGAGAATTCAATGTTTACTACGAAAGTAGCTCTGATATTTATTATTGACAAGTACATATATATGTAAACTGTTTTGTTGTTCAGTTGCTAAGTTGTATCTGACTCTTTAGATCCCATGGACTGCAGCACGCCAGGGTCCTTTGTCTTCCACTGTCTCCCAGATTTTGCTCAAAGTTAGGTCCATTGATTCGGTGACGCTATCTAGTCATCTCATCCTCTGCGGCCTCCTTCTCCCGCTCTCAATCTTTCCCAGCATCAGGGTCTTTTCAGGTGAGCTGGCTCTTTGCATTCAGGTGGCCAAAGTATTGGAGTTTCAGCTTCATCATCAGTCCTTCCAATGAGTATTCAGGGTTGATTTCCTTTAAGATTGACTGGTTTATCTCCTTGCTAGCACCATAATTCAAAAGCATCAATTCTTTGGAGCTCAGCCTTCTCTATGGCCCAACTTTCACATCTGTACATGACTACTGGAGAAGCCACAGTTTTGACTATACGGAACTTTGTTGGTTAAAGTGGTCTCTGTTTTTTAATATGCTGTCTAGGCTTGTCATAGCTTTTCATCCAAGGAGCAAACATCTTTTAATTTCATGGCTGCAGTCACCGTCCACCACGTACATATATATATATGTGTATATACACCATGTTTATAATTATTTCATTTTCTTAGTTTATTTTTTTGAAAACAAGGACATTCTCTTCTGTAACTACAGTAGGATCAACAAAATTAGGAAAATTAATGTTGAAACAAAATTATCTTGAGATTTGGGACTTTAAAGGGCCAAACAATATATATTTTAGCCTTCCCAGGACACAAGCTGTCTGTCACAACTACTCATTTTGCTGTTGTGTGAAAGCAGTCACAGGCTGTACACACGAGTGGGCATGTGTGTGTGCCCATACAGCTTTATTTACGACAGCGGTCAGCAGACTGGTCTCGGCTGCAGGCTGTAGTCTGCCAACTCCTGATGTACTCTGTAGCCTGTTCAGATCCCACCAACTTTCCAGTAGCGTGTGTTGTGACAGACTTTCACTTATTACAGTGCTGCATCTCGTTGCTGTGCCCCGTTAGTTTCTTTCCGACTGTTTTTCAAACGTTCTTGGCTTCATATCAGAAAGACACGTGAAAGTGGAGGTCCCCAGTTCCCTTTAGTGGAGACGCCTCAGGAGGCGATGACCTGAGGATGGGTGTCACTGCTCTACCATGGACAGAGCTGAGTGTCTCTCAATGGATGGACCTGGGAGACATACTCATGTCCCTGTCTATCCACGCACACACCCATCATCGACCATGCACTCATCCACCCAACCATCTACCATCCGTCCACCCATCTACCCGTCCAACCATAAAAGCCAGGGGCTTATTATGCAATATCTCTAGCTCAGTCCAGCACCTCAGGACTCTTCCTAATAATGCTTCCTCTTTTCTAGAACTGTAACTCCTCTAACAGCTGAAAACCTGGATCCCATTATCTACATTTGTTCAGTCCTAGAATACACAGAAAGTAGTTTTAGAACAATTAAACTTTACTTTTGCAACCAAGAAAATGACTAACTGGAGTTCAGTGTATGTTTAAAGTTCTTTTTGTCTTTAACCTCTGGACCTATCATCTAAATAGTATGATCAAAATTTATTTGCATTATATCCCGTACCTTCAGGGAAGTTATTTGAAATACAAGAGTGGATCACTCCTCCTCTACACGCCCCTCATCATCATTTATTTCTTCTTTGAATGTGTGAAATGTTAAAATAATTCCAGAAGTGAGAATTGTATAATAGAGAACTGACCCGAATTTCCCAATTTTTTTCAGTCCTCTCCACCTCAGTCCTTCCCATACCCTGAAAGCAAACAATTCCATTATTTTCCTTTTTTCCTTTCTGGGTATTTCCCACTGACGAGCAAATATATGTGTATTTTATTTCCTGGTCTCTTACACAAAATATTGCAGACTCTGGACATTTTTATGCACTTTGCTTCTTTAACGACATATCCTGAAAATCACTTCACCTCAGTGACTGTGATTATCCTTTATTAGAGATAGGTAGTACTCCTTCAAACGGATATGCCATCATCTATGCACGTGTATGCAATCAGGGCATTTCCAAACACTTTATAATCAGAAACTGTTGCAATAAATAACCCAGGGTGGGAGTGTGTGTATTTATATTGTGGGAGTTGAATCCTCAGGGTGAATTCCTAAGAATTAGTTGCGGGAACAAAAAGCCCATCAATGCATATGCAATCCTTAGCTATTGCCAAATCCCCCTCTGTAAAAACTTCCAACATGAATTCCCACCAGCAAAGCATGAGAACCAATTGTCCCAGTTTTGCACCAGAATGCAATGCTGTGCTCTTAGTTTTTGCCAGCTGGATGGGTTAAGTGCAGTGTTCTAATTTGCATCTCTCTTATTATAAAGTTGAACATCTATCCATGTTTAAGAGCCACTTTTGTAATTTTTTTTGAGTTGTGTTCATATCTTTTGTCATTTTTTTTCTTTAAATTCCCTCAATTTTTGTATTAAGAATACTACCAGCTCTTTATATTGTGAATATTTTTTCTCAGTTGTCAGACATTGGGTTTATTTTTGGCCATGCAAATGTTTTATTTTTAGTCAAACTGATTGTTCTTTTCTTTAATCAGAATTTTGAGCCAGAGGAGTCTTTCCTTTGCCCAGGTGAAAGAGGAATTCATCCACTTTTTCTTCTAGGACTGGTGCACTTTCATTGTTTGACATCAAGATCCTTGATCTATTCCAACTTTATTCTAATGGACTTTTGACTTTTCCAGTGGCTAACCAATCTTCCCAGAACCACTTAGTACAAATTCTACTTTTACCGCAGTGACCTGAGATGCCACCTCTGTCCGGTATTCATTTGGGTCTATTTCTCGTCTCTCTGTTCGGTTCCACTGGGCTGTCCGCCACTCGCGCTCCAGTGCCTCGCTGTGTTGATGGGAGAGGCTCTGCACTGTTTAGCTATCTGATAGCAGTGCTCCCCACACCGTGACTGCAGAGGACTCTCAGTTGTTCATTTTGCTTGACTGGAGTTACTTATACATTTAGAATTACATATTCCCATTGCCCGTTGGACTTAACAGCTGTAGTAGGAAAATGGTCTCCGAAGGCTGTCCATACCCTAACTTCTGGGACCGTGGGGAAGAGAAATTAAGATAGCAGATAAAATGAAGGTGACATGAGTTTGAGCAAGCTCCAGGAGTTGGTGATAGACAGGGAGGCCTGGTGTGCTGCGGTCCATGGGGTGGGTCGCAAAGGGTTGGACACGACTGAGCGACTGAATTGAACTGAATCATCCTATTTAAAACTAGGTTATCCTGGATTTCCAGGTGGGACCAATGTAACCACGGGGACCCTTCAAAAGGGAAGAAGTGGCAGGAAAGAGGACCTGAGGGGGCAGTGTGAAGGCCTCAGCCCGACACTGCCGGCCATGAAGACGCAGGAAAAGGGCCACGAGCCGGGGAGGCAGGCGGCCTCTGGGAGCTGCCATGGGCCAAGAAGGAGTCCCCGAAGGCCTCCGAGGAACGCCGCCCTGCTGACAGCAGCCCAGACCGGCTCCGGTTTCCGAGCCGTGGAACCGTAAGAGGATGAACCCTGTGGCGCTAAGCCATCAAGGGTATGGTAATTTGCCACCAGAGCAATAGGAAACCGATGCAACCTTTTCCACAAAAAAACCCACCTCTATGTCTAATAAAGCTTCTGGGCTTCAGTCTCCTCTTTCCAGACTACTGAAGCTGCACCAGGCTTCTCAGTGATTCATCGGTGTACCTCTCCCCTTTTAAAATTTAACAACACAGAGGAGTCAAAGTTTTAAAAGTGTCTCTTGTAATAGCGGTTGCAATTTCGTTGACACTTAAAAAAATGCCATTTCATCGTCCCCTGGCTTTACTGTTGCTTCTTTGACGAGAAAGTCCTCCCTCCCGCTACCCTGGTGCTTTTAATATTTTGTTCAGTTTTCAGTAGTTTTACTATGATGTCTCTGGGTGTGATTTTTTGTATTTATTCTGTGTGGGGTTTTCTGAGCTTCTTGAATCTGTGGCTTGGTTTCTTGCATCAGTTTTGGAAAATTCCTGGCCAGTGCTTCCGGCAGTCCCTTCCCTCCTCACCCGCTCTTGCCCTTGGCGTCCAGTCGCGGCCTGGTCTCTCTGCTCTGCAGCCGTGTACCGAGCACTCTTTCCGGGTGGCTACCTTTTCTCTAAGTGCCTCAATCTGAGTGGTTTCTGTTACCCTCCAGCTGCAGTTTTACCAACAGTTTACTCTAGTTTATACTAAAGGCACTTTGCTACTCCTAGTCTTTCATGATCACTGAAGCCCAGAACAGCAAAACCTTAATTCAAAAGGTATTTAAAGTAACCATTAACATTTAACAGTAACATTTAAATGTTAACAGTAGCTGAAATAGCCAGTAAAGTATATTTTAAATGAGTGAAAATATGAGTCATGTCACTGCCACTATATAGGTCATTTCTATTTAATTAAGAAATTTGTACTTTAATACGAGACAATGACAAACTAGAACACATCCACAGGAAGACAGGATAGTGAAACCTCTAGAGACTGCCTTCAGTAAAACAGCTGAAGAATTCAATTAAATATTTATTGAACAAATGCAGAATAAATGAACTAGGGGCGAATTTAACCTGAAGATACAATACACAACTTCAAATGTTCAGAGGGCTGACACACAGAAAAATGAAAGACTTATTCAGTATTTCTCCCACGGGCAGAACTTGACCCAAGGGATAGACATAAGCAACCGACAGGCTGCAGACCAGCTGTACAAAGTGTATCATGTAATAGCTTCTTTCCCCAACAATGCATTCCACACTGACGTCTCCCTTCTTCTGAAAGCAAATATTACAACTTCATACTTCTCACAAATGTCCTAAATAAGTCTCACTTTCATGGTAAGCCCTCCACCGCCAGCAATGGATGTCCTCACGCTCTCAGAAAAAAATCTAAAACAAACTGGTTTACCAGGGAAATGGTCTTGTTCCTCAGCTCGGTCTCAGCATTTTGTATTTGTGATTCTCAGGTGGGCAGAGGAAAAGAGCATGGTCTCCAAAGAGGGTGTGAATTACCATCCCCAGCAATGCAGACACTGCCTCTGGGGTGTCCTCCTCACACCGCAACGCACCATGGCAACTACCAACCTACGGTGCAGGTGGGAGGGAGGCGCTGTGCGCTGCGGCAGAAAAACACCTGACAACCACTGTTCTACAAGCAGCAGGAGGGCTGTACTTTATGAGTCACTAGGAAATATCAACTGCATAATACTGATGGACTCCAAACTGTCAAACGCCACAAAATGAGAAATGTTTCAACAACCATTCAGCATGTTTTAAGGACAAAATATATATAATATACTTGATATTATATAAGCATTTTATCACATACTCAGTAAAGAATGCCGAGGTGATTCATCCATCCAATAAAATTGAAAATAAAAATTTTACATTTCTCTACTTGTCAGTATTCAGGCTTCTGAAGGTGGATCTTGAATTCAGAATGGTCAGTTTTCCAGGAAAGCCACATAATCGGTGAGTCTGGCTAATTGCTGCTCGTTGGGGATGGGTGGAACAGGGGCGGGCTCTGCACGTTAGAGAGAAAGACACTCAGTCAGACACCAGGGTCACAAAGCTGTGGTCCTGCCACTGACACCCTCCAATGCCTTTTACTTATCAAGAAGGAAACTTTCTTAGATGTACCTTGATCTCGGACATTTTAAAAAAACAAGGCAAGAAGCCGCAACTTCTATGAGAAGTTTTCCCAAACTGGGAATAAAGGCGTGTTTGGGTCTGTTGTTACTGAAGTTTCCATGTGAAGGTTAGAAACACTTTTAACAGGCAACACCTCTCCCAAGAGAACACAGCTCTTCTTAGAAAGACCCTCCCCATATGACATTAATTTAATAATCACTCAGTGCTTACCACACAGAATATTAAATTGTCAGTGAACAGAAAACCCACAGAGGATCCCTTTTCAAAAAGCCTGGTTCTCACACGTCGGCCTGGGGCCAAGTCTGAGTCAGGGCTGGCGAGGGGCTCCATCAGGCCTGCCTGACATGACACCAGGGAGGGGCCCACTGCCTCGAGGGAAGCTACAGAGGGGACCCCCACCCCGTGCATCCTTGTGACTAGACGGAGTATAATAAATACCATGTTAGGATTTAACCTCTTTGTCTACAAGATGAGAGCCAACAAAAAGAAATACTACAAAAAAAAAGAGAAAAGTCATGAAATACTTTTTAAATGGGCATTTGAACATACATACCTGATAAGGGAATAAACCTGTTAAAGGAAACATCCAGGGCCCCTGCAACTGAACAAAACACACAGCCCGGTTACAGAAGCCTTGTCCAAAGCCTTCACACAGAACAGGGCATTTCTAATGCAGTGGCATCCCAGTCATTCACTTCTCAGAGAAACGGCAATCACGTTCTACCTGATCACACTGGTCTTTTTACTCTAGCAGCGTTCTCTCACCACCTAGATCGGCTGGGCCCTCGTCTGACCCCTCTTCTGCACCCTCAAAAGGCTGAGCACACGGCAGTTTGTGTACTTCCTTACCGTGGGGTCAACAACATCTGAACAATAGGAATTCAAAGCAGGTGGAACTCTGGGAGGGAGCCATCTGAGCATTTATGGAGATGGGCATGGAGCCCAGCTCTAAAGCCATGGCAGAAAAGGACATTCCTGGTAAGCAGCAAGGAAAGTGGCTCATTTCAGGGAGGAAGGCTCAGGGACCAGGAATTCAGATGGAGACAATGAGGACAGGCCAAATTCTTAAGGCCTGAACAGACCAGATAACTTAATTTTGTGAAAGTTAAAGCCACTCAAAGTCTTGTTTAGGAGAAGAGTCTACATGTTTACAGCATGAGGAGAAAAGGGGAATTTCTGAGTATTTTAAGTATTATTTTAAAAGGCAGCAGTTTAGGTATTAGAAATAAGCAGTGAGAAATAGCCCGATAAATAAAAGGATGAGAGATTATTAATGCTTACTAAAAATTAAGTTGTAATAAGAATTATGGAAACATATACATATGGGTTTTTAATGAACAAAATACATTTTAAAAAATTAAAGTAAAACCAGATAATCTTTAAGATCCTTTCTACCATAAGGGTCCATCACCCTCTATCTGTATTAAACATGAGTTACTTTCATGCTGTTGGCATTGCAGAATTTTGTATCAAATTATTCATAGGCAACACCTGAAAACCTGCAGTGGTCTCGGAGTTCAGGCTGCACCGTGGACGAGCAGCTCCACCTACCTGGCTTCTTGGGCATGACCATCCTTGTGGTGGAGTCGGCTTGCCAGCCTTGTTCAAGGATACCTAAATCGTGTATTTAACACAGAAATGTATTTTAAAAACAGAAACTCTACTTACAAGATCCACAATATATCAATGATGTTACCTGTATGGGAGGTCCAACATGGGTAGATGAACCTGTAACATGTACTTTCACTACAGCGGTATCCTGGAGACAGCATTCTCATGGGAACTTACTTGGGAAATACCTTTCTGAAACATCCATGAAAGCCTCATTTTATTCCATCAGGCTGACATAATCACTAAAAAGTGATCAGTTTTCTATAATATATGTATTATGGTATTAACCAGATCGAACTATTAAAAAGAGACATAAGGAAGACGTCTACAGCACTCTTTCTAATCCTGACATCAGGAATAACAAAGATGACGGTGAGGATAAAAACAGCATAGGGACACCGCGCGGAGGCCGGCCAGCAGGTACTCAGACCAGATAACTTAATTTTGTGAAAGTTAAAGCCACTCAAAGTCTTGTTTAGGAGAAGAGTCTACATGTTTACAGCATGAGGAGAAAAGGGGAATTTCTGAGTATTTTAAGTATTATTTTAAAAGGCAGCAGTTTAGGTATTAGAAATAAGCAGTGAGAAATAGCCCGATAAATAAAAGGATGAGAGATTATTAATGCTTACTAAAAATTAAGTTGTAATAAGAATTATGGAAACATATACATATGGGTTTTTAATGAACAAAATACATTTTAAAAAATTAAAGTAAAACCAGATAATCTTTAAGATCCTTTCTACCATAAGGGTCCATCACCCTCTATCTGTATTAAACATGAGTTACTTTCATGCTGTTGGCATTGCAGAATTTTGTATCAAATTATTCATAGGCAACACCTGAAAACCTGCAGTGGTCTCGGAGTTCAGGCTGCACGGTGGACGAGCAGCTCCACCTACCTGGCTTCTTGGGCATGACCATCCTTGTGGTGGAGTCGGCTTGCCAGCCTTGTTCAAGGATACCTAAATCGTGTATTTAACACAGAAATGTATTTTAAAAACAGAAACTCTACTTACAAGATCCACAATATATCAATGATGTTACCTGTATGGGAGGTCCAACATGGGTAGATGAACCTGTAACATGTACTTTCACTACAGCGGTATCCTGGAGACAGCATTCTCATGGGAACTTACTTGGGAAATACCTTTCTGAAACATCCATGAAAGCCTCATTTTATTCCATCAGGCTGACATAATCACTAAAAAGTGATCAGTTTTCTATAATATATGTATTATGGTATTAACCAGATCGAACTATTAAAAAGAGACATAAGGAAGACGTCTACAGCACTCTTTCTAATCCTGACATCAGGAATAACAAAGATGACGGTGAGGATAAAAACAGCATAGGGACACCGCGCGGAGGCCGGCCAGCAGGTACTGCGCTGGGCGCTCCGACAGGCGTCACGTCATGCAATCACCCAATAGCTCTGTAAAGCTCACCGTAACTGCACAGATGCGGAAAATGAAGCTCAGAGAATCCCAGGAACTCGCCTTAGGTTGCACAGCTAGCATGGAGAAGTGGACCAGGATCACAGGCAGACAGTCATTAAGTATGGACTTTGGGATATATTATTTATTATGGATTAATTTTAATATATCTATAATTAATAAATTATGGATTAATTTCAAGAGTCAAAATACATGTCTGTATGCGTAAGTAACAGTATGATTTATTCCAAGGACATTCATTAACCAGCCATTTATGCATCTATAACTGTGGTAGGCCTCAGAAATTCATGATATGTGGTGCTTAATGGAAACGTTTCAACTGGAGAATCCAAAACGTCCAACACCATAAAACAGTGCTGCAAGATACCTGCAGCATTAATATTCTAGAGCAACCTGGCCAGGTGAGGGTAGACTGGTCAGGACCTGAGAAATGAAAATGCAGAAGCACATCTGGAAACCAGTGGGTGACAGTGGGGTGCAGACACCTCTAGGTTACAGGTAAGAAATGGTGAAGAGAAACTGGGCTGAAAGGCATATGAGGAGGAGACTGCCTTCATTAAAGAAGGGTGAAACAAGGGTTTCTACAGGTCCAGATCCATTAAAACTTACTTTCTTAAAGTAACAAACAAACCCCATCTCCATGTTGATTTTCAAAGGAAAATATATAAAGACGTTAACAGAGTTTAAGCTTAGAATTATGAATATAATGTTGCACACCCGGAATTTTAAGCATATTTAAGAGCATATGACATGCACACCTGGAATTTTCCTCCATGTCGCACACATTCTCTACCACCTGCAAAAGATATGATGTAACCGGGGGCTCAGAGGTGGGAACGTCACCAAACGCTTGAGTCTACACCTCCATCCACTGCCTCTTTCCTCCAATGACCTACTGTTCTCACCACCTTCCTTTCCCCTCCCTCCACTGGTCAACAGCAGCTTTCATTTTTCCTTCCTGGACATCAACTTGGAGGGCTCAGCACTGTTTAGTAGAGAGTAGAAGTTGATCAAAGGTATTAGAGATAAAAGTAGAAAATATTCAGGGGTCAGACCACGGCTGCCATGATAAGAAGTAACTACACAAACAGTGAGGAGGTTCAGTAAGGAAAGAGTGATTAATACTAACACATACAACAAGGGTTCATCTCAAAGATAAAGTCAAATTTTAATCTCATAGAAACGGCAATGCATTCCTTCACAAAGCTCCTGTTTTAAGACATCTTTATTGGTGCCTATCTTTGGTAAAAAGCACTTTACAGGTAAACACAAACCCAATATTTCTTATTCACACTCAGAAGTCCAAAAAATTCTATGAATCAAAAAATTTTCTTTAACTCATGTGGTGGCAAACCTGATGCAGACCCCAAAGTCTACGCACAGCCTCCTCTCACGTCCACTGCGGGGACACCCGCGCTCTGTGGGAACCACGCCTGGGCCTGGTCGCCAGGTGCTGGCTGCCTGGGGCTGTGCGGTGTACGTCTCCTATCACCTTTCTAAAGAACTCACACGACCTGAATTCTGAAACGTGTCCTGTCCCAGTGGCTTCAGATAAGGGCTTGTGGACCTATGATTTACATTCCATTTTCTTTGAAAGTAGAAAGTACGCCTCAAATACCTTTCACAGCCTCCTCCACAGGAAGTCCAACAAAGGCTGCAAAATCGTCGGCGATGATGGAGGTGTAGGCTTGGGAGACCAGGGCGAAGGCTCGTCTCCGGGTTGCATCTGTCGTGGGAGTGAAGGTTTGGCAGACAGTGAACCAAAAAAGCTGCCAGTTTTGAAACATACAATTAAACTACATCACAGCCCTTCTCCAAATTTGATAAGAAAAACTAGATCAGCCTAAAGATTACTGCATTTACAGGCACAGCTATAGGCACCTAACATGCAAGAAGGGCTCAAATATTGCTGAATCAACACACTAAATCATTCAGTTGTGTCCAACTCTGTTCGACCCCATGGACTATAGCCCACCAGGCTCCTCTCTGCATGGGATTCTCCAGGCAAGAACACTGGAGTGGGTTGCCGTGCCCTCCTCCAGGGGATCTTCCCGACCCAGGGATGGAACCTGTGTCCCCTGCAGCTCCTGCACTGGCAGGTGGGTTCTTCACCACTGAACCACCAGAGAAAGAAAGTGAAAGTGAAAGCCGCTCAGTTGTGTCCAACTCTTTGCGACCCCGTGGACTATACAGTACATGGAATTCTCCAGGCCAGAATACTGGAGAGTGTGGCCTTTTCCTTCTCCAGGGGTCTTTTCAACCCAAAGATAGAACCCAGGTCTCCCACATTGCAGGCGGATTCTTTACCAGTTGAGTCATAAGAGAAGCTGAACCACCAGGGAACATGCATTTCTTACACTTCCTCTGAATGAAAAACATCTCAGGTTAAAAAAAAAAACTCAGGTGACAATAAAAATTGTATACAAAGATGGAAAAAAAGTTACTACAGATAGGACTCCAACTCTAAGAAAACTTCATTTGTATTTGGGATGTATATTTCAAAATTTCTCTTTATCCCACTTACAAACACTGGACTGACTGTAATGGAAATTACCTTCTCCCATGATCGCTGAGTGGTCCTTTCTCAGCAGGGTTTCTGACACTGGACCACACCTGGGAGCCGCTGAACAAACCTGATAACCAGAGCCCCCTTCCTAACTTTCAAGTCTGCTCTGAACTCTTGACTTGACATGATTCAAGTGCAATCCCAAACTGGAGCCCTGAGCCCCACAGGAAGGGGTTGTAAACAACTCCAGCAACAAAACTTCCCTAGAGACCATACACGGGCTGCCCCAGGCTTAAATTTCCACATTAAGTAATTCAGGAATGAAGCAGAGACGATAAAGGAATGGTAGAAAAGAGAGCCCAGCTGGCCTGTCTTCAGCCCATCTTTCAGTGACACAAAAGCTCCTCCATGTGACTTCGACATGCTTAGGAATTACGGAGTTTACCTTCCACATTAATAGGCAAGTGTACACATACAAGGTAGCCCTGAACATAAGAACACCCGCCCCCGACTCCTGGGACCCTGTTACAGCCACACCAACCCCTGAAGACACCCTCTGCTTCAAAGTGGCCTGCTGGTTCTGCTTGCACCGCTCACCGTTGTGCTTCTCAAGCACTACGTAAGGCGCTGTGCTTACATCACTGTGTGGTCTGAACCACCCTCCTCTCCTCTCTTCCTGGGTCTATTTATAAACCCTCGTGCTGGGCACTGGAGCTCACTGCCATCTGCGCCCTTCTCTGATCTCACAGCATCACTTACTTAACAGACCATCTTTTACCACCCACAGTGTGCACTGCACAGCCCCCACCCCATCATCCCGACTTCTCTACAGGAGGGCCTTCACGTCCTTTTACCCCCCAAGGGGCCCGGCACCTCTAAGGCAGGGTGTGCGGCGCACGGGCTTGTGGCAGGTCTCGCAGGGACCCCAGTGGGCCCGAGCCCCGCCTTCGGGCTCTCCTCTTCCTCGGGCGCCGCTGAGAGTCAGCCCTGCCGCCCCCTCTCTCCCTGAGCCTAACTGCCCCCCAGCTTTCACTGAGCCGTTATTTGCTTCTCTTCCAATTCTTTCCTTCATCCCTACCTACTTTTAGCAAATGACCTTAAAGTAGACTTCTAACACAGCTGAGAGATAAAGAAGCTTTTATCTATTGAAAGCTACAGACACTCAACGAAAAAGAACCCAGAGCAACAATGAAAGAGGAAAATACGAGTGTACAGCAAAAGCTACATTCATTTGATAAGCCTCCCATGTTTTAGAAACATTTACTTTCAAGTTCAAGTACTCTGGTCAGATTTTTGGAGTTGAAAAAGGGACCAGAGCAAGGAAAGACTGTGAATGAAAAAGAAAAGAGTGGAGAGAAGAGAAACATCCCGGGGAAGGCAGAGCGGAAGGACAGGCAGCAGGCGCAAAGGCCACGCGGACCACAGCCTCAGTCAGGGGCCGAGACCCTCAGGCTGCTTGTAACCCCTCAGCACAAACGAACCTGCCGTCTGTATCCCGACCGGGCACCGGTCACCTCAGCAATGAGGTGCGCAGCCTCAGGAGGGCCTGCACCAGAATGACAAGCAGGAAGGTGGATAAGCTGAGCTGGCACCTAGTGTCGCTGGCAGTTCTTCATGGGACCAAGTCTTGGGGAGACCTTGAGAGATCGCTTATTCTGTTGCTCAACGAATACTTCAACGTGCCTATGATCTACCAGGAACTGCCGATGCCAGTGCTAGAGACAGAGGGGAAGGTGAGCCAGCTGCCCTTTGCAACCCACCTCTGCCCTTAAACCCCAGCGAGGCTGGCCACCCAGACCTTGGCACCTGGGCTCCCGCACTGGGTAAACGTGGGTCCGCGGGGCAGGGAATGTACTTCCTCCACCCCCTTCCTGTCTTGCTCTGGATCTCAATTTCTCAGGGCATACGCAACGACGCCAAGGTTGTTTTCTGTGCAAATATCCAGTCACCCCTACTGTGCCAGGGCAGCCTGTTCTCCTATTTGTCACGCACACTGTTCTGCTTTACCACGCCAAGAATGAGGTACACTTCAGAGGCAATCTCTGCCTTCTGCTCTCCTGAAAAGTGGACATCCCTTGCCAGAGTGATGAGCAGTATTCAAGAATTCCTGCTCACTGACCCTCCAGAGCAGGAAGTGGATAATGAAGGCAGGAATTAACCAGGGACACTAGGCAACAATATGAAGTAACAGTGTAACAACACATAAAAGAGCAGAAGCAGACACTGGGGGTGGGAGAATGGAGAGAGAGAGAGGCAGGGGAGAGTTCTGGTATGCTATGCTGCATTAGACTGATTAAAAAAAAAAAGGGGGGGGTTAAAAAAAGTTTATCTATGTCCTAAATTGATTAGTCATAAATCCAGAAGTGGAAGAAAGTCCATGAAAGGCTGAGGTTCACAGAGTCCACAGGAGTCTCCACTTTCAAATATGTGGGGTTTAAATCTTATTCCCTTGAATTTACTGGAATATTACAAAATTTCATTTCAGTAGCAAAAATCATCTCTTACTGATAAGCAACTTCAGTCTAGAGTTAAATTAAGAGGCAGCAAGGCCCTCAACTGCTGATACAAACTCAAGTGACATGAAATCAAAGCATGATTTTAGCAAATTTAAAAAAGAATTCTGAAAACTCCCCCAATTCACTGAGCAGAGAATATCTATTTTTCAAACACATTGAGTTAGTCCAACACTTAAGGTCTAGTCTAATTTCTTATCCACAGAGGACACTACCTCTGAGAGCCTCCATGATTGGCTGGACAGCCTCAGACCACTGATGAGCGTTGATGGTGCTGTAGATCCCAGGGAAGTCCCTCTGCCAGATCCGCTGGCCAACTGACCAGATCCCCCCAAGTTCAGAGTTTGCCTGCAAGAAAGATTACTGCCTTTGAGGACACTCACTCTGCACATATACCAACAACTGAAGCTTAAAACATAATGCAGCATTTAACAGCTGTAACTGCTTTGGCCCAATCACTTTCAAAAAGGTTTTTAAATGCTGTGATTACTACTATAGAATTTATTGGCATGTTTTATACAGATTTTTATTAAAAAATTAAGGCACAAGAAAGTAGTCCAAAAATATTTCATATAATTTAGGAATGAGTTATATGAAACACTTTTTTTTTAACAGATGTTTTATTTACATTTCATAGCCAATGGACTTCCCTGGTGGCCCAGACGGGAAAGCGTCTGCCTGCAATGCGGGAGACCCGGGCTCGACCCCTGGGTTGGGAAGATCCCCGGAGAAGGAAATGGCAATCCACTCCAGGACTATTGCCTGGAAAATCACATGGACAGAGGAGCCTGGTAGGCTACAGCCCCTGGGGTTGCAAAGAGTCGGACACGACTGAGCGACTTCACTTCAACATTATATATACATGTACATAAAATGCACATACCTAAGGGCAAAAGTAATAGCAAAATGGCTAATAATATAGACTCTCAATCTAAGATGTCATAAAATGTGGCAGAAGGATAGCATTTCCACTAATAACACTGAAACTATGCATATAATTTACATCTTTAAGTCAACGGCACTGGAGGAACATTCCAAACTTACTTAATAGAATGTGGAGGAAAAACGGTATAAATACTAATCTGGTCTGCTGCTGAACATTGCAAAGAGTCGGACACGACTGAGCGACTTCACTTCAACATTATATATACATGTACATAAAATGCACATACCTAAGGGCAAAAGTAATAGCAAAATGGCTAATAATATAGACTCTCAATCTAAGATGTCATAAAATGTGGCAGAAGGATAGCATTTCCACTAATAACACTGAAACTATGCATATAATTTACATCTTTAAGTCAACGGCACTGGAGGAACATTCCAAACTTACTTAATAGAATGTGGAGGAAAAACGGTATAAATACTAATCTGGTCTGCTGCTGAACATCAATAATGAATAGAGGGATTTAGGTAAATTCTTGTTAATGTTTTGTGAATGTACCAGAAACTCACTTCACATTTATGTGAGACACAGTGGATCATCAGAAATCATAAATTTACTTCTTTCTATCTTGGAAGAAACTATTAAATGAGTTTATCTACTCTCTCATGAAAAACAAGAAATCTAAAATCCTAGTTACCAAAAAAAAATCTTAATGCTCTGAATAACTATTATTGTTAGGGTGTTCTTGTAAATAATATTACTTGCAAAATAAATAACATTTAGAAAACTGTACAAATCAGTTAAAAAGAAAATAATAAAACAAAACCCAAACTTCTATCTAAACTAACTCAGCTGTTTGTCAGGTAACGTAACACTTATGAGGTATGTTAGGAAACCTGGTCACAAGGAGTTGAGCACAGGTTTCTCCTCCATCCAAGGGAAATGAGGGTGAGAGGAGTCTAGATCCATTCTTTAAATTTAAAGGCAGCGTAATGACTTTCGTGAGGCACATGAGAAAGGAAACAGAAACTCTGCTTTTTAAGTGGATGGCATCACTATATTGAAGCAGTAAGATATTCTGAGGAATACTTACAGATTTTATAGCAGGTGGTATTCTTTTCCAGAGATATCTTGCATTGTTCCTAATTTACATCCCCCCCAAGAAAGAACAAGCAATTTTAAAAAAATTACCTCAGTAAATATTTAAAATTTTAGATCCCACTGCAAACACACTGAAGTATACTTTAAAATTCTCTATATAATACAAAACAAAATTTAGTTTTACATGAATTTGTCTTGGATTCCTGGGGTCGCAAAAGAGTCGGGCACGACTGAGCGACACACACACAAGAGTTGGACATGACTAACCGACACACAGACACACAGGCAAAAGAGTAGGACACAACTGAGCCACACACACACACACACACACAAAAGACTCGGATATGACTGACACACACACACACACGAGTCGGACACGACTGAGCAACACACAAAGATACCACACACACTCGCGCACACACGAGTCGGACACGACTGAACGACACACACACACCCCACACACACACGAGTCGGACGCGACTGAGAGACACACACACACCACACACACGCAAAGGAGTCGGACACGACTGGGCGACACACACACGACAAACGGCACGCTTCCGCGCTAAGGTGAGGCTCCGGGCTTTCAGAATCAAGCACAGGTTACCGCGGTCACGCCGCCGTCTACGCCTGGGCCTGCACTAGGCTTAATCAGCCCGCATTTCTGCACCGCTCCCCCCAGCGCAGAGGGAGGGCGTTTAGTCCAGCACAGAAGCGTACGGAGGGTGAGGCGCAAAGACGCACAGTGGTTCCGAGCGCATTAGCTGAACACACACCGCGAAAAGGCTCCCGGCGAATCTGGGGGGACCAGGCCCGGGGGTCAGCCCAGCCCCCCGAGATTCTCACGCCCGCTCCCGCGCCCTCCCGGCGCCGGCCCCGAGCCCCGCGGGCCCCAGGCCCCGTTACCCTGGAGACCGAGGCCGCCCGAGGCCTCGCGACCCCGCCAGGCGGACGGCTACCTCGAGCTCCTGGTTCTCGCACTGATCCAGCAACTTTCTGAAACTAAAAGAACTTTCCGCCATCACCGCCACTGGCATTTTCCCAGTCGGTTCCCCGTCGCGCCTCCTCAGCAGAACCAGGCCCCACTCTGTCCCTAGGGGCGTCGCGCCCGCGATGACGTTAGAGCCGAGGGCGCCGCCGAGCGCCCCTGCGCGAGCGCCTCGTTGGTTCCGCTGCGTCATCAGACGTCGCTGCGACGGGGGCGGCCTCTCTGACCGGCCCTCTCGGTGCCCTGGAGGACTGACCGGGCTTCTGGGAAGCCGCTGTCCCAGCACATGGCAAAGGCTGGGCGGGAGGAGCTCTGTGCGTAGTTGAGGAGTTTTCCTGTGGTTTTTCCAGTGGTCGTGTATGGATGTGAGAGTTGGACTGTAAAGAAAGCTGAGCGCCGAAGGATTGATGCTTTTCAACTGTGGTGTTGGAGAACACTCTTGAGAGTCCCTTGAACTGCAAGGAGATCCAACCAGTCCATCCTAAAAGGAAATCAGTTCCGAATATTCATTGGCAGGACTGATGCTGAAGCTGAAACTCCAATACTTTGGCCACCTGATGCGAAGAGCTGAGTCACTGGAAAAGACCCTGGTGCTGGGAAAGATCAAAGGCAGGAGTAGAAGGGGACGACAGTGGATTGGTTGGTTGGGCGGCATCCCTGACTCCATGGATATGAGTTTGAGTAAACTCCAGGAGTTGGTGATGGACAGGGAAGCCTGGCATGCTGCAGTCCATGGGGTCGCAGAGTTGGACACGACTGAGCGACTGAGCTGAACTGAACTGAACTTTTCAAAGTCTTTACTTTGAGACCTTGCAAATTTAAAGGTTTAAAACTAGCTTTGGTTCCGCCTACACCTGCTCCTTCAGCAGCCCTCCCACAGCTGTGAAGGCGCTGTAGTTCTCCCCTTCTGCAGCCCCCCACGTTTCTGCCTCCAGGTGGAGCTTCTCTGGCTTGGACCTTCGAACACAAAGGTTCAATATTCTGTAGACTTCCAGTCGCGCTGCCCTCCCCACACGGCCACTGCAGCCGAAATGAGATTTTCAGAAACATGATCAGATCTTGTTATTCTTCTGAAAATGATAAAATTAACAGTAAATCCCTAAACTCCAGTGTTTGACGTTGCTTGTGTCGGCTTTAAAAATAGCCACAACTTAAAAAGTCGAGAGTTGTGTTTTCAAGTAGCCCTAAGAGAACTGCTCTAAAGAGCAGGGCAGAGAGGAGTCAGGTTATACAGAAGTCTTACAACAAAGGGTAGGTGGTCTGAACATCAAAAGATTCAGTTCGATTCAGTTCAGTCATGTTCGACTCTTTGCGACCCGGTGGACTGCGCACGCTAGGCTTCCCTGTCCATTGTCAACTCCTAGAGCCTGCTCAAACTCATGTCCATTGAGTCAGTGATGCCATCCAACCACTGCATCCTCTGTCACCCCCTTCTCCTCCTGCCTTTGATCTTTCCCAGCATCAGGGTCTTTTCAAATGAGTCAGTTCTTTGCATCAGGTGGCCAAAGTATTGGAGCTTCAGCTTCAGCATCAGTCCTTCCAATGAATATTCAGGACTCATTTCCTTTAAGGATTGACTGGTTTTGTCTCCCTGCAGTCCAAGGGACTCTCAAGAGTCTTCTCCAACACCACAGTTCAAAAGTATCAATTCTTTGGCACTCAGCTTTCTTTATGGTCCAAGTCTCATATCCATACATGACTACTGGAAAAACCATAGCTTTAACTAGATGGTCATTTGTCAGTAATATCTCTGCTGTTTAATATGCTTTCTAGGTTGGTCGTAGCTTTTCTTCCAAGGAGCAAGCATCTTTTAATTTCATGGCCACAATCACCACCTGCAGTGATTTTGGAGCCCAAGGAAATAAAGTCTCTCACTATTTCCACTGTTTCCCTATCTATTTCCATGAAGTGATGAGGCTGCATGTCATGATCTTAGTTTTTTTGAGTGCTGGGTTTCAAGTCAACTTTTTCACTCTCTTTCACTTTCATCAAGAGGCTCTTCAGTTCCTCTTTGCTTTCTGCCAAAAGGGTGCTATCATCTGATATCTGAGGTTATTGATATTTCTCCCAGCAATCATGATTCCAGCTTGTGCTTCTTCCAGCCCAGCGTTTCTCATGATGTACTCTGAAAATAAGTTAAATAAGCAAGGTGACAATATACAGCCTTGACATACTCCTTTCCCAATTTGGAACCAATCCATCGTTCCATATCCAGTTCTAACTGTTCATTCTTGACCTTCATATATATTTCCCAGGAGGCAGGTAAGGTGGTCTGATATTCCCATCTCTTGCAGAATTTTCCACAGTTTGTTGTGATCCACACAGTCAAAAGCTTTGGTGTAGTCAATAAACCAGAAGTAGATGTTTTTCTGGAGTTCTCTTGTTTTTTCTATGCTCCAACAGATGTTGGCAATTTGATCTCTGGTTCCTCTGCCTTTTCTAAATCCAACTTAAACATCTGGAAGTTCATGGTTCATGTACTGTTGAAGCCTCACTTGGAGAATTTTGAGCATTACTTTGTTGGTGTGTGAGATAAATGTAATTGTGCACTAGTTTGAACATTCTTTGGCATTGCCCTTCTTTGGGATTGGAATGAAAACTGACCTTTTCTAGTCCTATGGCCACTGCTGAAGGAAGGTGAAGTCGCTCAGTCGTGTCTGACTCTTTGCGACCCTGTGGACTGTAACCTACTAGGCTTCTCCGTCCATGGGATTCTCCAGGCAAGAATACTGGAGTGGATTGCCATTTCCTTCTCCAGGGGATCTTCCCGACCCAGGGATCGAACCCGGGTCTCCCGCATTGGAGGCAGATGCTTTAACCTCTGAGCCACCAGGCCACTGCTGAGTTTCCCAAATTTGAGTGCAGCACTTTCACAGCATCATCTTTTAGGACTTGAAATAGCTCAGCTGGAATTGCATCACCTCCACTAGCTTTGTTCATAGTGATGCTTTCTAAGGCCCACTTGACTTTGAATTCCAAGATGTCTGGCTCTAGGTGAGTGATCACACCATCGTGGTTGTCTGGGGGCGTGAAGATCTTTTTTGTACAGTTCTTCTGTGTCTTCTTGCCACCCCTTCTTAACATCTTCTGCTTCTGTTAGGTCCATGCCATTTCTGTCCTTTATTGTGCCCACCTTTGCATGAAATATTCCCTTGAAGTCTCTAATTTTCTTGATGAGATCCCTAGACTTTTCCGTTCTGTTGTTTTTCTCTATTTCTTTGCATGGATCACTGAGGAAGGCTTTCTTATCATTGTTCAGAGAGAGCCAGATTATCTTGAGCTAAGGAACTCAGTGCTGTTCTGTGTACAGGAAGATGCAAGAGTCTGGGCTCGCTGAGGTCATTCCTTCACATGCACCTGAGCTCTCTGGGCCCATCATACTCCTGTGTGTTTCACCTTGTGTTCCTCAGTGCTTACTGCAGGGAGTGGCTGCAATCTGATGGCTCCTGGGTGGGCAGGTATTGTTCTCCTTCCTGGGTGCCCTCAGGGCTCAGAAATTCACATTTGGAAGGCTGGAATCCCTGAAGACTGACATCCTTGTTGACTGATATGGCAGGAAGTACTCCATTTCTCACCTGGCAGGGTTTCAAAATCTAATTCCTGGATGCCTTCTGACTTGCTTTGGCCATCTTTGTCCTCCTTAGTTTTCTGCACAGTACTTATCGCTGTGCAAGCTCGGGCCTGTATGACTCTGTGCCACCCCATGGACTGCTGCCCACCAGGCTCCACCGCCCAAGGGATTCTCCAGGCAAGAATACTGGAGTGGGTTGCCATTTCCTCCTCCAGGGGATCTTCCTGGACTAGGGAGTGAACCCACGTCTTTTGCATCTCCTGCATTGGCAGGTGGATTCTTTACCGCTGAGCCAAGGAAGCTCTAATTGTTGCTAGTGAAGTTACATCGCACCTTATTCAGTTACATCTCTGTTTTGCTGCCTTTGGTTAAACCGCCAGGGAAGTGGCTTCCATTTGTCCTTTGCTGCAGCGTTGGCTACACTATTTGTGGACTCAGAGCAAATTGAGAACACTGGTCCCTTGTTACAGAAACAGGGGAAAGTACCATTCAAATCTAATTGTTGCTAGTGAAGTTACATCGCACCTTATTCAGTTACATCTCTGTTTTGCTGCCTTTGGTTAAACCGCCAGGGAAGTGGCTTCCATTTGTCCTTTGCTGCAGCGTTGGCTACACTATTTGTGGACTCAGAGCAAATTGAGAACACTGGTCCCTTGTTACAGAAACAGGGGAAAGTACCATTCAAACCAATAGAATCTTTATAAAACTTTTCACTTTATTCACTGTGTCTTAAATTTTCAGAGCATTTTAAAACCTGCTAAGTAAAGAAAAAGTAATATTTTAAATTATCAGAATGAATTTTGCCATCCAGTTTTATAGTATATGAAGCCAACTGTGTTTTACTTAATTGTTTATTGAAGTATAGTTGATTTACAATGTTGTGTTAGTTTCCGGTGTATGGCAAAGTGATTCAGTTGTATATATGTGTCTATGTGATCTTCGTCATTGTCGTTTTCCATTTTTCCATATTTTTTTCCATTATGGTTTGTTACTGAACATTGTTGTTGTTCAGTCCCTAAGCTGCGTCCAACTCTTTGTGACTCCATGAACCATGCACATCAGGCTTCCCTGTCCATCACCAGCCCCTGGAGTTTGCTCAAACTCCTGTCCATTGACTTGGTGCTGCTACCCAACCATCTCATCCTGTCACCCACTTCTCCTGCCTTCAATCTTTCCCAGCATCAGGGTCTTTTCCAATGAGTCTGCTCTTCACGTCAGGTGGCCAAAGAACTGGAGCTTCAACTTCAGCATCAGTCCTCCCAGTGACTATTCAGGGTTGATTTCCTTTAGGATTGTCTGGTGTGATCTCCTTGCTGTCCAGTCACTCTCAAGAGTTTCATCCAGCAGCACAATAAAAAACCACCAATTTTTCAGTGCTCAGTCTTCTCTATGGTCCAACTCTCACATCCATACATGACCACTGGAAAAACCATAGCTTTGACTAGATTGATCTTTGTTGGCAAAGTGATGTCTCTACTTTTTATTACAGGATATTGACAATAATCCCTGTGCTACAGAGTAGGATCTTGTTGTTTATCCAATGTATATATAATAGCTTGCACCTGCTAATCCAAATTCCCAATCCATCCATTGCAAAGTCAGTTTTAATGGAAAAGGTTTAGAAGAATTTAAAACAAAATTTAACAGTAGCCATCAGTGAGATCAGCACTGCAAGGGGCTCTTTTTGCACAATTACACTCTCCCACTTTCCTCCAATGAACATGAATTAGGGATAATTAAAAAACAAAACCTTTCAAGAAGTGTTATACATTGACAACAAATTCTTTTTGGCTTTCTCAACTTTCCCTTTTGGTTTCTCTTAGTCTACTAATTACATGGGAAGGTTTTATAACCAGAGGAAAAAAAAGATCAACAGATGTAAAGGAATTTATTGACACTGCAGTTTCTCATAATAAATTGGAATATTTCTTAGAAGGCATATATAAAACAGGTGTATTTTAAAACAACTCAGCCGAATCATAATTTCTTAAGTCATGATTCAATATATGAAATAAGTGGCACAGCTCCTTGGACCTATGTTTCAGTGATACTACTTCAATGTAAGAATAGTTTCCTGAAGAAGAAGCTTCTCTTAGCTCTAGGTAGAAGGTACTTACATGTCATTATGGAGTAGATACAAAGCTAGAAGCTGACCATACACTGGGGGTGTAGCAATTCCTCCTGGAGCCTATAAGGCCAAAAAAATCAGAGAGAAGTAAACCTCATCTATTCTTTTATATTTAAAAAAGTATCTCCTTAACTCACCTAAAGTGTAAGCATATTTTGTAGCAGTTGTTATTATGGATGGAGAAAGAGTGTAGGGAAGCATCATACACCAAAATCCAGAGGATTAAATTTAGCTCTTTCATCAGCTGCGATTCCTTTGTCTGGGCCTCTGTGTATTCATACACACAAGAATATTTAAACGCGATCCCTTTCCCAATTTTCAAATTCTTACTTTGTTGTACTACTATAAGAAATGTCTCCAACAGATTCCTAAAGCAATATGATTAATTCTGCCCACTATACCAAATACACTGAATATCTAAGTAAACACATAATAAAGAGACAAACATCAGCTGAGTTACAAAACAGCTGAGTTATAAAAACATTCTTCTCCTCACTCAATTTCAGTTCATTCAGGAGACATCTATGAAGTGTCTGCTGGAGAGCTGCTGCTTCTGGTAGCTGTCTCCTTTGGTTAATTAACTTTTTATATCAACACTATAAATGCCGTTAAGTGCCTTTCTACGAACAAACCTTGTTACTTTAGTAGTTGCATGATACACTGTCACCTGTTCTTCTAAAGACAAGGGGCTTCCCTGGTGGCTCAGACTAGTAAAGAATCTGCTTGCAATGCGGCAGAACGACCCGGGTTCGATCCCTGGGTGGGGAAGATCCCCTAGAGGAGGGCATGACAACCCACTCCAGTATTCTTCCCCAGAGAATTCCATGGGCAGAGGAGCCTGTGGATTCCTGGGGTCGCAAAAGAGTCGGGCACGACTGAGCGACACACACACAAGAGTTGGACATGACTAACCGACACACAGACACACAGGCAAAAGAGTAGGACACAACTGAGCCACACACACACACACACACACAAAAGACTCGGATATGACTGACACACACACACACACGAGTCGGACACGACTGAGCAACACACAAAGATACCACACACACTCGCGCACACACGAGTCGGACACGACTGAACGACACACACACACCCCACACACACACGAGTCGGACGCGACTGAGAGACACACACACACCACACACACGCAAAGGAGTCGGACACGACTGGGCGACACACACACGACAAACGGCACGCTTCCGCGCTAAGGTGAGGCTCCGGGCTTTCAGAATCAAGCACAGGTTACCGCGGTCACGCCGCCGTCTACGCCTGGGCCTGCACTAGGCTTAATCAGCCCGCATTTCTGCACCGCTCCCCCCAGCGCAGAGGGAGGGCGTTTAGTCCAGCACAGAAGCGTACGGAGGGTGAGGCGCAAAGACGCACAGTGGTTCCGAGCGCATTAGCTGAACACACACCGCGAAAAGGCTCCCGGCGAATCTGGGGGGACCAGGCCCGGGGGTCAGCCCAGCCCCCCGAGATTCTCACGCCCGCTCCCGCGCCCTCCCGGCGCCGGCCCCGAGCCCCGCGGGCCCCAGGCCCCGTTACCCTGGAGACCGAGGCCGCCCGAGGCCTCGCGACCCCGCCAGGCGGACGGCTACCTCGAGCTCCTGGTTCTCGCACTGATCCAGCAACTTTCTGAAACTAAAAGAACTTTCCGCCATCACCGCCACTGGCATTTTCCCAGTCGGTTCCCCGTCGCGCCTCCTCAGCAGAACCAGGCCCCACTCTGTCCCTAGGGGCGTCGCGCCCGCGATGACGTTAGAGCCGAGGGCGCCGCCGAGCGCCCCTGCGCGAGCGCCTCGTTGGTTCCGCTGCGTCATCAGACGTCGCTGCGACGGGGGCGGCCTCTCTGACCGGCCCTCTCGGTGCCCTGGAGGACTGACCGGGCTTCTGGGAAGCCGCTGTCCCAGCACATGGCAAAGGCTGGGCGGGAGGAGCTCTGTGCGTAGTTGAGGAGTTTTCCTGTGGTTTTTCCAGTGGTCGTGTATGGATGTGAGAGTTGGACTGTAAAGAAAGCTGAGCGCCGAAGGATTGATGCTTTTCAACTGTGGTGTTGGAGAACACTCTTGAGAGTCCCTTGAACTGCAAGGAGATCCAACCAGTCCATCCTAAAAGGAAATCAGTTCCGAATATTCATTGGCAGGACTGAGGCTGAAGCTGAAACTCCAATACTTTGGCCACCTGATGCGAAGAGCTGAGTCACTGGAAAAGACCCTGGTGCTGGGAAAGATCAAAGGCAGGAGTAGAAGGGGACGACAGTGGATTGGTTGGTTGGACGGCATCCCTGACTCCATGGATATGAGTTTGAGTAAACTCCAGGAGTTGGTGATGGACAGGGAAGCCTGGCATGCTGCAGTCCATGGGGTCGCAGAGTTGGACACGACTGAGCGACTGAGCTGAACTGAACTGAACTTTTCAAAGTCTTTACTTTGAGACCTTGCAAATTTAAAGGTTTAAAACTAGCTTTGGTTCCGCCTACACCTGCTCCTTCAGCAGCCCTCCCACAGCTGTGAAGGCGCTGTAGTTCTCCCCTTCTGCAGCCCCCCACGTTTCTGCCTCCAGGTGGAGCTTCTCTGGCTTGGACCTTCGAACACAAAGGTTCAATATTCTGTAGACTTCCAGTCGCGCTGCCCTCCCCACACGGCCACTGCAGCCGAAATGAGATTTTCAGAAACATGATCAGATCTTGTTATTCTTCTGAAAATGATAAAATTAACAGTAAATCCCTAAACTCCAGTGTTTGACGTTGCTTGTGTCGGCTTTAAAAATAGCCACAACTTAAAAAGTCGAGAGTTGTGTTTTCAAGTAGCCCTAAGAGAACTGCTCTAAAGAGCAGGGCAGAGAGGAGTCAGGTTATACAGAAGTCTTACAACAAAGGGTAGGTGGTCTGAACATCAAAAGATTCAGTTCGATTCAGTTCAGTCATGTTCGACTCTTTGCGACCCGGTGGACTGCGCACGCTAGGCTTCCCTGTCCATTGTCAACTCCTAGAGCCTGCTCAAACTCATGTCCATTGAGTCAGTGATGCCATCCAACCACTGCATCCTCTGTCACCCCCTTCTCCTCCTGCCTTTGATCTTTCCCAGCATCAGGGTCTTTTCAAATGAGTCAGTTCTTCGCATCAGGTGGCCAAAGTATTGGAGCTTCAGCTTCAGCATCAGTCCTTCCAATGAATATTCAGGACTCATTTCCTTTAAGGATTGACTGGTTTTGTCTCCCTGCAGTCCAAGGGACTCTCAAGAGTCTTCTCCAACACCACAGTTCAAAAGTATCAATTCTTTGGCACTCAGCTTTCTTTATGGTCCAAGTCTCATATCCATACATGACTACTGGAAAAACCATAGCTTTAACTAGATGGTCATTTGTCAGTAATATCTCTGCTGTTTAATATGCTTTCTAGGTTGGTCGTAGCTTTTCTTCCAAGGAGCAAGCATCTTTTAATTTCATGGCCACAATCACCACCTGCAGTGATTTTGGAGCCCAAGGAAATAAAGTCTCTCACTATTTCCACTGTTTCCCTATCTATTTCCATGAAGTGATGAGGCTGCATGTCATGATCTTAGTTTTTTTGAGTGCTGGGTTTCAAGTCAACTTTTTCACTCTCTTTCACTTTCATCAAGAGGCTCTTCAGTTCCTCTTTGCTTTCTGCCAAAAGGGTGCTATCATCTGATATCTGAGGTTATTGATATTTCTCCCAGCAATCATGATTCCAGCTTGTGCTTCTTCCAGCCCAGCGTTTCTCATGATGTACTCTGAAAATAAGTTAAATAAGCAAGGTGACAATATACAGCCTTGACATACTCCTTTCCCAATTTGGAACCAATCCATCGTTCCATATCCAGTTCTAACTGTTCATTCTTGACCTTCATATATATTTCCCAGGAGGCAGGTAAGGTGGTCTGATATTCCCATCTCTTGCAGAATTTTCCACAGTTTGTTGTGATCCACACAGTCAAAAGCTTTGGTGTAGTCAATAAACCAGAAGTAGATGTTTTTCTGGAGTTCTCTTGTTTTTTCTATGCTCCAACAGATGTTGGCAATTTGATCTCTGGTTCCTCTGCCTTTTCTAAATCCAACTTAAACATCTGGAAGTTCATGGTTCATGTACTGTTGAAGCCTCACTTGGAGAATTTTGAGCATTACTTTGTTGGTGTGTGAGATAAATGTAATTGTGCACTAGTTTGAACATTCTTTGGCATTGCCCTTCTTTGGGATTGGAATGAAAACTGACCTTTTCTAGTCCTATGGCCACTGCTGAAGGAAGGTGAAGTCGCTCAGTCGTGTCTGACTCTTTGCGACCCTGTGGACTGTAACCTACTAGGCTTCTCCGTCCATGGGATTCTCCAGGCAAGAATACTGGAGTGGATTGCCATTTCCTTCTCCAGGGGATCTTCCCGACCCAGGGATCGAACCCGGGTCTCCCGCATTGGAGGCAGATGCTTTAACCTCTGAGCCACCAGGCCACTGCTGAGTTTCCCAAATTTGAGTGCAGCACTTTCACAGCATCATCTTTTAGGACTTGAAATAGCTCAGCTGGAATTGCATCACCTCCACTAGCTTTGTTCATAGTGATGCTTTCTAAGGCCCACTTGACTTTGAATTCCAAGATGTCTGGCTCTAGGTGAGTGATCACACCATCGTGGTTGTCTGGGGGCGTGAAGATCTTTTTTGTACAGTTCTTCTGTGTCTTCTTGCCACCCCTTCTTAACATCTTCTGCTTCTGTTAGGTCCATGCCATTTCTGTCCTTTATTGTGCCCACCTTTGCATGAAATATTCCCTTGAAGTCTCTAATTTTCTTGATGAGATCCCTAGACTTTTCCGTTCTGTTGTTTTTCTCTATTTCTTTGCATGGATCACTAAGGAAGGCTTTCTTATCATTGTTCAGAGAGAGCCAGATTATCTTGAGCTAAGGAACTCAGTGCTGTTCTGTGTACAGGAAGATGCAAGAGTCTGGGCTCGCTGAGGTCATTCCTTCACATGCACCTGAGCTCTCTGGGCCCATCATACTCCTGTGTGTTTCACCTTGTGTTCCTCAGTGCTCACTGCAGGGAGTGGCTGCAATCTGATGGCTCCTGGGTGGGCAGGTATTGTTTTCCTTCCTGGGTGCCCTCAGGGCTCAGAAATTCACATTTGGAAGGCTGGAATCCCTGAAGACTGACATCCTTGTTGACTGATATGGCAGGAAGTACTCCATTTCTCACCTGGCAGGGTTTCAAAATCTAATTCCTGGATGCCTTCTGACTTGCTTTGGCCATCTTTGTCCTCCTTAGTTTTCTGCACAGTACTTATCGCTGTGCAAGCTCGGGCCTGTATGACTCTGTGCCACCCCATGGACTGCTGCCCACCAGGCTCCACCGCCCAAGGGATTCTCCAGGCAAGAATACTGGAGTGGGTTGCCATTTCCTCCTCCAGGGGATCTTCCTGGACTAGGGAGTGAACCCACGTCTTTTGCATCTCCTGCATTGGCAGGTGGATTCTTTACCGCTGAGCCAAGGAAGCTCTAATTGTTGCTAGTGAAGTTACATCGCACCTTATTCAGTTACATCTCTGTTTTGCTGCCTTTGGTTAAACCGCCAGGGAAGTGGCTTCCATTTGTCCTTTGCTGCAGCGTTGGCTACACTATTTGTGGACTCAGAGCAAATTGAGAACACTGGTCCCTTGTTACAGAAACAGGGGAAAGTACCATTCAAACCAATAGAATCTTTATAAAACTTTTCACTTTATTCACTGTGTCTTAAATTTTCAGAGCATTTTAAAACCTGCTAAGTAAAGAAAAAGTAATATTTTAAATTATCAGAATGAATTTTGCCATCCAGTTTTATAGTATATGAAGCCAACTGTGTTTTACTTAATTGTTTATTGAAGTATAGTTGATTTACAATGTTGTGTTAGTTTCCGGTGTATGGCAAAGTGATTCAGTTGTATATATGTGTCTATGTGATCTTCGTCATTGTCGTTTTCCATTTTTCCATATTTTTTTCCATTATGGTTTGTTACTGAACATTGTTGTTGTTCAGTCCCTAAGCTGCGTCCAACTCTTTGTGACTCCATGAACCATGCACATCAGGCTTCCCTGTCCATCACCAGCCCCTGGAGTTTGCTCAAACTCCTGTCCATTGACTTGGTGCTGCTACCCAACCATCTCATCCTGTCACCCACTTCTCCTGCCTTCAATCTTTCCCAGCATCAGGGTCTTTTCCAATGAGTCTGCTCTTCACGTCAGGTGGCCAAAGAACTGGAGCTTCAACTTCAGCATCAGTCCTCCCAGTGACTATTCAGGGTTGATTTCCTTTAGGATTGTCTGGTGTGATCTCCTTGCTGTCCAGTCACTCTCAAGAGTTTCATCCAGCAGCACAATAAAAAACCACCAATTTTTCAGTGCTCAGTCTTCTCTATGGTCCAACTCTCACATCCATACATGACCACTGGAAAAACCATAGCTTTGACTAGATTGATCTTTGTTGGCAAAGTGATGTCTCTACTTTTTATTACAGGATATTGACAATAATCCCTGTGCTACAGAGTAGGATCTTATTGTTTATCCAATGTATATATAATAGCTTGCACCTGCTAATCCAAATTCCCAATCCATCCATTGCAAAGTCAGTTTTAAATGCAAATAAAACTGCATTAGACTCATTTGTGGAATCGCAGAAATTAAAAATCACATGTTGTATTTGATGGCTCGTGTATGTATACGTGTTTTGTCCTTATCAGAACCGTGGACGGAACGAGCTTCACAGTTTTTCCTGCAGTTTGTTTTCTGCAGAAGCCCTACTGGGACCCCCCCTTTAGGCTTACTGATGTGTAAGGAAGGACTGAAAGTGGAAGGGGCCTGGGTTGCCCCACCTCTCCATCACTGTTCTGTTACCATTTTCAGTGGCATCGAACGAGGAAATAACACGAGTCAGAAAGAATATGCTCCAGGCCTTGCTGTCCGTGTTTCTTAGGGTGTCACTCTCTACACTATATGTGTGGAGCCAGTTCAGGTTCTAAGGGAAAGTGTAGCCTTCCGGGGCTGTCAGCACCCAGAGACCTCAGCTGTAGACACAACACACTTGCCTTGTGCTTACATTGGGTCTTGCTGAATTCCCACCACTGAGGGTCCACTGGAAATTCCATAGCCATGGACTATTTTAAGCACTCTTTGGAGTGGCAGAGAACAAACACATGGAAATATATCTCTATGCCTCATGTTTCCATTGTCCCTGTGAATTTCATTTACCAAACACAAGCTGGAAGATAGAATTCTAAGGATTCCAAGACAGTGATGGCTTCACTGATTACTTTTGCAGAATCAACACTGTTTCCGTGTGGAAATGAATGTGTTTAGTGAGGAGAAGGCAATGGCACCCCACTCCAGTACTCTTGCCTGGAAAATCCCATGGACGGAGGAACCGGGTGGGCTGCAGTCCATGGGGTCGTGAAGAGTCGGACACGACTGAGCAGCTTCACTTTCACTTTTCATGCATTGGAGAGGGAAATGGCAATCCACTCCAGTGTTCTTGCCTGGAGAATCCCAGGGACGGGGGAGCCTGGTGGGCTGCTGTCTCTGTGGTCGCACAGAGACGGACACGACTGAAGCGACTTAGCAGCAGCAGCAGTAAGGCTTTGGATGGAATAGATAAAAAATGACTGCAAAAGCCCCTCGCAGAATTGCCAACCTTGAATAGGAAAAAAAAGTATCAAATAGCTGGTGTAACTAGAGTTTCTTGAAGGAATAAAGCAACAAAATTTCATTAATCATGCAAAAAGAGAAGGGAGGAGAGATGATTCTGAGGTCATTCGTTAAAGTTTGAGAAGCAGGGTTTTCCATTTTCAACATGTGATAATGGCTCCCAACCTATTTCTGGCTAAAAAAAAGAAGAGTCAGTGGGAAAATAGCTAGTTCAGAACTCCAACATCTCAGCCGGTTCCAGAAATTCGATCACTTGAAGGAAACACTATGATTTTAAAGCTTTGGCAGGTACTTTGTGTTGCTAAAAGGCGAAGACAACACATGATTTTTTGATGGACAGAAAATGGCAATGAAGCTTTGGCAATGCGATTCCCGGTTAGAGGCAGAGTCTGGGGTGTCTTTCAGAGGACCAAACTGTTCCTTAGCAGACATGTACAGGGATTTGGGAACTGGAGGCTGGGAGCTACAGAGGGGAGGAAGAGAGTCTTGGGAGAGGAAGAGAGAGCTGTGGGTATGGGCTGAATGGAATATTGGGGCCTAAGATGAGACTTGATCCTCACCCAGAGAACTCTAAATGGCAGTGAAGGGCTGACCAATTTCCAGGGCTGTGCTGGCTGGTACTCAGTTTTAAGTTGTTCCTGATGATTCTGCACCATCATCTTTTTACCCTTAAACTTTGAGTGATAGGAGAAATGAAAAGGGTATGGTAAAGGGCAGAGTGGTAATGACCGCAGTAATTCCAGGAGGAAGGACTCAGAAGAGATACAAAGACGTTGCAAAAGCAAGGCACTAGGGAAGGGACCAGCAGAAGGAAGCGCCTCTCCCCGGGGATGCTGCCTCTAGGGATGCGGGAGGCTGTCAGCGTGCTGAAGGGGAGCGTGGGCCCCCAAGGCTGGAGGACGCAGGGCTCACACCTGTTCCCCCGGCTTAGCCCCTTGTGCAAGCTGCCCCTTCTCTACCAGGAGACGCTCCATCGCTGATGGGGGGTGGAAAGGTTAGAGTGGCTAATTCAGAATCTCAACATTTCATCTGGTTCCTAAGGAACCCCCTAGAAAAACCTAGAATCGATAACTGGGGTCAGCAAGATTGCAGGATAGATCAATATACAAAATTAAGGGCATTTCTATTCGGCACCCATGAACAAACTGAAATGAAGAAAACAACTTCGGGGCCTCCCCAGTGGCTCAGGGGTAAAGAATCTCCCTACCAATGCAGGAGACATAGGCTAGGTCCCTGGTCCGGAAGATCCCACAGATCCCACATGCTGCGGGATAACTAAGCCCGTGCGCCACTCCCATTGAACCCCGTGCTCTGCAACGAGAAGCTGCTGCAGCGAGAAGCCTGTGGACTGCAACCAGAGATACCCCCGCTCACCACAGGCAGAGAAAGCCCGAGCACAGCCGCCAGACCCAACACAGCCCTAACAAACAAACAAACAAACAAAAGATAGCATCAAAAGAAACAAGGGAAACAGTGAGAGACTTTATTTTCTTGGGCTCTGAAATCACTGCAGATGGTGACTGCAGCCATGAAATTAAAAGATGCTTGCTCCTTGGAAGAAAAGCTATGACCAACCTAGAGAGTATATTAAAAAGCAGAGACATTACTTTGCCAACAAAGGTCCATCTAGTCAGAGCTATAGTTTTTCCAGTGGTCATGTATGGATGTGAGAGTTGGACCATAAAGAAGGCTGAGTGCAGAAGAACTGATGCTTTTGAACTGTGGTGTTGGAGAAGACTCTTGAGAGTCCCTTGGACTGCAAGGAGATCCAACCAGTCAATCCTAAAGGAAATTAGTCCTGAATATTCATTGGAAGGACTGATGCTGAAGCTGAAGCTCCAATACTTTGGCCACCTGATGGGAAGTGTTGACTCATTTGAAAAGGCCCCGATGCTGGGAAAGATTGAAGGCAAGAGGAGAAGGGGTGGCAGAGGATGAGATGGTTAGATCGCATCACTGACTCAGTGGATATGAATTTGAACAAACTCTGGGAGATGGTGAAGGACAGGGAAGCCCGGCGTGCTACAGTCCATGGGTCCACAAAGAGTGGAACACGGCTTAGCAACTGAAAAACAACAACAACCAGAAATGTCTAAGAAGTGAAAGGTTTAACATGTCACTCTTAGTCAACTCGAGGGGGTGTTTTGTAGCTATCAAACTCATAAACATCAAGATATTGTAAAAGCAGTCTTTCTGAGATAATGTTAATAAAAATACGGAAAATAATATGGTATATACCTCTTGGCTATTAGTATGTTCCAGTCTAGATTTATGGATAAATATTGCAAAGTGAAAGTGAAGTTGCTCAGTCATGTCCGACTCTTTGTGACCCCATGGACTGTAAACAACTGCACTCTTCCATCCATGGGATTTTCCAGGCAAGAGTACTCGAGTGGTTGCCATTTCCTTCTCCAGAGGATCTTCTCAACCCAGGGATTGAACCCAGGTCTCCCACATTGTAGGCAGACGCTTTACCATCTGAGCCACCAGGGAAGTCCAAATATTGCAAGGGAACATAGAATTAAAAACTCTTGTAAAGTTAGGGAGATAAATGATGAGTGAAAAAATACTCTTTTAAAATTTAAAAAAAATTGTAAAATTATTTTAATGGTGATTTCTTTTTGCTCTAAGTCTTAGCTTTAACAATCCAAACTTTAAAAAATAGGACATGTCTCTCTTTTTTTGTCTCTTTTTTCCCCCCTTTTGACTAACACTTGTGTTCACAGGTGAATAATAAAAGAGAACATTTTTGCAAAACTTCTGAAAGATCCTGGAGCTAAGGGCAGATGAATGTTAGGGAAAGTTTGCAGGAATAAAGAAGAGTGGTAAAAAAATGGTGGCAGTGGAAGCAAAGGCATTGAAAATAAATCAGGGAAGAACAGCAGAGGGACGAGGGTATGCCAGGGCCATGATAGATGAGGAACTGGGTGGTCTCATAGGAAAACATCACCATTGAAAGCCCCTCGTCACATTTACTGTTTATTTCCTGGCTGAAGACGTGTCTCTTGGCTGCAGCATGAGATGGAATGTAGAGCAGCTCATTTTGCTTTGTGGTTTCTGGTTTTAATTCCGTAGACTCCGCGGGGCAGTGCCACACTCTCGTATTGTGGGCATATTTGATGTAGAAGGTTCTCTGTAAATTTCTGTTGAATGAGTGCTGACTGTGTGCTCACGTTCCTTTCATTTATTCGCTGAGACCAGAACCTTGCCTGGCTTGCCCTTCCTCACTGTCCATCAATCCTCTCTTTCTTTCCTTCCACATCTCCATCTCCTCGCAGCAAGGGCTTTCAGCTCTGGGAGCAATTTGGTGAAGAGGACCTTTCTCAAGACCAAGAGTGTAAGGATGTTGCTCTCGCCTCTCCACCTGTGGGGATCTGCTCCCTGTTGTACCCAGACATCAGGACAGGGGCATAGCCAGAACTGCCCTTGCCTTCAGAGAGCCCAGGACAGAACGCCCATGGAGACGCCTCCCAGGTGCCCTCTGAAGTAGGGGCCAGTACTCCTGCCCGGACACCTGCCTTCTGTCCCGTGACCCTTCCTCCCTGTTTGTGCTGATGACTTCTGTCCTTTTCACACTCCCTGGGCTGCGGTGTGACCACGAGTCCAAGCTCGCTCTGTTCGTAGCAGGCCAATAAATCTGAAAGAAGAGGTGTTGAGGCAAGGAATGCAACTTTATTTGGAAAGCCAGCTGATGGAGAAGATGGCAGACTGATGTCTCAAAATAGCCATCTTACGGGGTCTGGATGTCAGGTTATTTTACAGATCAGAGACGGGGGAGGTGAGAAGCCAAGTACAAAGGCCTTCATCTTGCAAACATCTCCTAGAATGGCAAGCCTCAGGCAGGGGACGTGTTAGTTTATTCCTGCCTGCCATCTACAGGTGGAGAGGGACCTGAAAAAGGTTCTTTAGCTTCACAGTCAGGCAGAGGGGCAGGGTTTCTCTGAGGCAAGCCATCATGTGCGATCATAATAACAAAAGCAATGGAAACCGAGTCAGAGAAGCATGTCTTCCAGCATGGGGACGGGATTGGGTCTTCCCTGCAACAGCAGGACCACCTGGGACCCGATCCATTCCCACCTCGCCGGGACTCCGCACTGCATCTCAGACAGCGCTGGGCCCTGCCCCTGCTGCAGCCATCACCAATCAAGCACAGTCTTCCTTGCAGTGGGGCCTGGATGCGGTCTTAGCGCCTCCCCTCAACAAGGATGACAGCCAGTCCTCACCAGTGGTCAGAGCTGGTGAGCAGCTTTGCATAACCGGGCTGAATAGCTGGGCAGCGGCCTTCATTCCAGCAAAGAGGAGCCAAGCCTCACAGGCTCGATCAGGCTCCACCTGGAGCACCTCCAGAGGCTGGACCAAGGCGGCGTCTCCCTCGGGCGTGGCTGCCTCTGTCCCTTCTCTCCTGCCTCCTGCTCGCTCGTGCGCGCCTGCGTGCTCAGTCACACCCGACCCTTTGCGACCTCATGGACTGTGGCCCGCCAAGTTCTTCTGTCCATGGGATTCTCCAGGCAAGGATACTGGAGTGGGCTGCCGTTTCCTCCTCCACCGGCTTGCTCTGCTGCTGCTGCTGCTGCTAAGTCGCTTCGGTCGTGTCTGACTCTGTGCAACCCCATAGACGGCAGCCCACCAGGCTCCCCCGTCCCTGGGATTCTCCAGGCAAGAACACCGGAGTGGGTTGCCATTTCCTTCTCCAATGCGTGAAAGTGAAGTCGTTCAGTCGTGTCCGACCCTCAGCGACCCCATGGACTGCAGCTTTTTAGGCTCCTCCATCCACGGGATTTTCCAGGCAAGAGTACTGGAGTGGGGTGCCATTACCGTCTCCGGCTTGCTCAGGGCTCCCCGAGTCCCAGCACACCCCCAAGCCTAACCCAGGACTCACAGCATATACGTGGTAATAAACCGAGTTCCCCTTGATCTCCCAGCTGAGAGGCTCAGAGTGGCCTTTCATGGACGTCACCAGAGTGACCCGGTGACCCTGCGCCCTGGGGACTGTGCTAACCACCGACCCAGAGCGTGAGGCTCCTGCTGCTGACTCTGCCCCAGCGCCCAACCCACCTCCTGTGCAATCAACACACTCTCTCGGAGAGGTAATTTATACTTTCCTAGAAACACAGCGGTATCTGGAGTTGATTAAGGAAGTCAGTCTTCAGTTGGGGAAAGAAATGTAGGAATTTTGGAAACCAAGGAGAACCCATTGAGTATTTGGGGAACTTGAAGTTGAAACCATTTGTTCCCACGCAACTTAGAGCAGGAGGAGCCCCAGGGTCCTGGCCCTGACCTTGGGCGAGCCCCTCAGCCCCTCTCCTGTCAAAACTAGGTAACACCTGGGCAATCCTGCAAGGCCACTTTTGAGCACGGAATTAGGTGAGTCCCTGTCCCCTCCCTGGGAAAATACGAAGTGACTATTGCTAACCAGATGGAAGCAGCCATTTGGAAGGATGCTGAAGCTGAAGCTGAAGCTCCAGTACTTTGGCCACCTGATGCAAAGAGCTGCCTCACTGGAAAAGACCTTGGTGCTGGGAAAGATGGAGGGCAGGAGGAGAAGGGGGCAGCGGAAGATGGGATGGTTAGATGGCATCACTGACTCAATGAAAATGAATCTTGGCAAACTCTGGGAGATAGTAGAGGACAGGGGAGGCTGACGTGCTGCAGTTCATGGGGTCACAAAGAGTTGGGCTTGACTTGAGACTGAACCACAAGCCACGTGGATGCTGAGTTGGAATATCCCATAATCTTATTCACACAAGGTCTTAAGACACAGCTTCTTTAACATTTGAGAGTGGAAAGCAGACGTTATACTCTTTTTCTGTGTCTCTCCTGCAAAGCAAAGGCAGGGGCACCCTGGAAACCTTCTAAGTGCTATCTCAGATTTCCCCAGCAGGTGACGCTGTCGTACCGTGAGAATCTTCAATTTTCTTCAGAAACAATTTGGACAGGACTTGGGTTGAAGAGCTTGATTCTTGTCCTTACCTCATCCTTGATTTTTCAGTTCAGGGCAGTTAATTCCTCCTCCTCCAAACGACTTTTTCAAGTGGAAACCCGAGGCTCTGTGCTTCCCAGGAGTCCTCTTCTGTGTGTTTTGTATTTGTCTCTAAACTGTCCGGCTTCCTCCGGCTGGCGGTCCCCTATAGGGCGCACTGATGGCCCAAGCGAGTGGAGGATGGTCAGAGCCTGTGTGCGGGGCTTGGGCTAAAGGTCATGATCAGCCTCCCCAGGACAGCTGAGAAACCCTCTCCTCCCTCCCAGAAAGGAGGCCTGGGACCCCCAGAGGAATCTGCCTAGCTCCTTCACCCTGCTTTCTCAGAACCTTCGCCCGGTTTGCACGAGGCAGGTTCCTCCTAGGTTCTGGGGAGGCTGATGGGCCCAAAGAAAGGTCAGTTGGAATGAGGGTGAGGCTGTGCAAACATTATGGTCGCATATCTTGGAGGCTGGGGACGATAGAGTTTGATAGAGCTAAAGTGAGAGTCACTCAGTCGAGTCAGACCCTTTGTGACCCCATGGACCATACAGTGCATGGAATTCTCCAGGCCAGAATACTGGAGTGGGTAGCCATTCCCTTCTCCAGGGGATCTTCCCAACCCAGGGATCGAATCCAGGTCTCCCGCATTGCAGGCGGATTCTTTACCAGCTGAGCCGCTCGGGAAGCTAAGATAGAGCTAAGTATGATTTTTAAACTGGATTCATCTGGATTTAAATGACCGTGTATTAAGCTACCCTTTTTTTGGCATCATCTCCTGCAATCTTTACAACAACCAAATGAAGAACCAAGGCTCAGAGAGGTTAGATAACTGTGCCAAGGTCACACAGCTAGTACGTATGAGAGGTTTGAATCCGGAGCTGCCCCGCTCTGAAGTTCACCTTCTCAGCAGCATTGCACAGAGACTGGGGGGGCCCCGTGACACCCGCGGGCACTGTCTCCAGCTACGTGACTCCTGGGGGTCAGTGCCAGTGGCAGTCTGGAACAAGTGTATTACAGCCGGGAGATCACAGCTGAGTTTCTGAGGCCATGTTGTGGATCCACGTCCCTCCTGATCCTCTCAGTTCCGTCCTGCCTCCATACTTGGCTGCGTTCCACCCACTTCCCCGCCAAGACACCCTCACTCCACTGTGTCGAATCAGTTCCTTTGCTCATTGCCTGCTCTTCGCTTGGCACCAGCCCAAAGGTGGTCGCGGCAGCAAGTACGCCAGCCTCTGTCCCAGGCCGCCCGTGTTCCCAAGAGACGTTTCTCCTGGGTCTGTGCTTTCTAGTGTTTCTAGAATTTACTGCTCAGCTCTGTATTAACTGCTTATAAAAGACAGAATCCCAGAACGCAGCAGATGACACCATAGACGTTTATCCTCTCACGCTTCCTGTGGTTCAGGATCCTGGTGTGGTCCATCTGGGCTCTCGCTCAGGGTCTCTCAGTGGCTGTCGTTAAGGGCCTGACTTGTCTCGAGGTCCGCGGGGATGGAGCCCTTCCGTGCCCTCCCGTGGTCCTTGGTGGATTCGGCCCCTCTGGGCTGCTGGTTGGAGGATCGCTCAGCTTCCTGCCAGGTGGGCCAGCGAAAGACCAGCTTCCAGCCTCAGCTGGCCTCCTCAGAGCGAGAGGCAGTGCAGAAGATGACCCCCAGCGCCTTTTGTGACTGGATGTTGCCGAGACATCCCGTCACTTTGCTGCCTTGTATTCTTTAGAATCAAGTCATTAGGTGCAGCCCACACTTTGTGGAAAAGCTGTGAGCAACGGGCAAGGGTGTGGCTGCCGGAATGGGGGAGCGTTGGGGTCATCTTACAGGCTGCCCACCACAGTTTGCCTTCTGAACCTCAAAGATTCGCATCCCCTTCAGGTGCAAAGTACACTCACCTTCCCCTCAAGACCCCCAAAGTCCCATTCCATTTTTACATCAGCCTGAAGTCCACAGTCTCACCCTCTGCATCAGGCCTGGGTGTGAACAGGCCTCCAGGTGCATTTAGATGCAGATTGTCCTCATCTGTAGATGAAACCAGGAAGACACATCTCCTGTCCCCCGAGCACTGCGGGTGGGACGAGCACAGGACCGTCTCTGCAGATGCTCCTGCTCAGAAAAGAAGGGAATTGGGGCACCCAGGAGGCGCTGGTCCACAGCCGCGCTGAAATGCAGCCGCGTAGATGGTGGTCATTTCTGGAATAGTTCTCCATGTCTCTCTTGGGTTCCTGAATCTGAGTCATCCCTCTTTTATTCATGAAAAGTAAGACGCGTTTGCAACCAAATGGTTTTCTCCTTCTGTTGCCTGCTGGCCTAACTGCTTCTCTCTTTAAGGCTATTGGTGTGCCTTCAGCCCCAGCCAGCAGGCTTCTGCCGCTGTGATTGCGGGAAGGACACACGCAGGGCAGGGGGTGCGGGGTGTTCCGTTGTGATGGTGATTTTTTTTCTTTCTTAAGCTGGATAACCAGTACCTGGGTCATCACTGTATCACTCTTTAAACCTTTTGGTATGTCTTCAATATTTCATGATATTGTATGGTATAAAAATGGTATATAAAATATGGTATAAAAATTTTATACCATAATATGGTATTAAAAAAGAGTATCTTTTGAAAGGAAAACTCAGGGCGTTGGTGTATGAGTAGAAAGACGGATCAACAGAAGTCCAAAAATAACCCAAGTACATAGGGAAATTAAGTCTGTGATAGAGATTTCAAATGCTGGAAAAATGACTGTCTTTTTAATAAATCATGCTGAAAAAAATCAAATAATCATTCTTCATCCTATACTCGACAATAAACTCCAAATTGGAAATATAAATGTGAAAAATAAAATCATACACATTCTAAATTCTAGAAGGCAACATGAGTGAATTCCTCCATGGGGAAAAGTTTTTTCATTATTAATCAAAATCCAGATGTCTGAAAGAAAAGGTGCGTAAAACTGAACACACAAAACATTACCAAGGAAACTCTGCATACCAAAATGCACCTTATGCGTTGCTAAACGCACACACACGCTGCTAGAAAGTACTGGTAATAAAGATCAGAAACACAGAGCCAGTTTCTGGAACACATCCTTAAAGGTGGAGCGGAGACAGGTGAAGATGGCCACGTTGACAGGCGTCTCTTGTTTCATTCTCTCTGAATTCCTCCATAAGAACAGCCAGCGCAACCGGATAGAGAAGCAGACAGCTGCAGCTAACACTTCCAAGACAACCGGTTCTGGCGGTTCAGTCGCTCAGTGTGTCCGACTCTTGCGGCCCCACGGACTGTAGCCCGCCAGGCTCCTCTGCCCATGGGACTTTCCAGGCGAGCACACTGGAGAGGACTGCCATTTCCTTCTCCATGGGATCTTCCCCACCCAGGAAATGAACCCAGGGTCTCCTGCACTGCAGGCAGATGCTCAACTGGCTGAGCTATGAGGGAAGCCGTAATAAAACTGGGTCACAAGATATTCTTCAGAACTCAAAATACAAGCAAATGGGAACAAGCCATTACCTGCGTGAAGACTTGTGTGTTTCTGTGTCTGTGCAAGAAAAAGCAGAGCAAGTGAAGGAGCATCTGAGGGAGACAGGAAGAGAAAATCCCAGGGCAGCCATGGGCTTTCCCAACAGAGCAGAGAAGCATGCCTGAGCGTGGGGGCGGGCACCGCTGGCCACTGCAGCTCCTGCCTGTGGTGGTCCCTGCTGAAGGCGGGTGGGACCCCCGCTGCCCCCTGACTCTCAAAACGGACCCACCAGCGCTTCCTTCCAGAACAGCCTGTACCCAGGAGAAACGTCTGGGGGTGGAATGAACATTTTTCAGAAGAGGGGCAATTGAGAAACATGAAGGAGAGGGTCCGCCTGTAACTGAAGAAGAGAAACATAGTCAGGAAATTTCAGAAACCAAGCTTCCATATTAAAACAAAGACAAAAACATTTTACGTGAATAACAGAGAGAGAGAGAGCGAGCTCTGCGGATTAGAGAAGCTAGTGTGAGCCGTGATTCCTTCTCACTGGCCATGAAAACATCATCGCACACAGAAAAAGAAAATCAGAAAAGAACTGAAGAAAAATCCTGGACAAGTTTGATCAGAAAAATCGAGGGGGAAAATCCCCCAGAGCTCCTTAGAAAAAATGGGCAAAGATATGTGCTATCCAAAAATATGTGCGGCCAACACAGAAGGAAAATGCTCAGCTTTATGCAGAATGAAAGCTAGAACACTGAGTACTGTTTTCCACGCAGGAGGCTGGCAAGATCCCAAAGGCTGGGCAGCACACCCTGCTGCTGGCTGTGGAGGCCGCAAGGATCCAGCAAGGGGCGACTTCGAGGCGCGGGATTCAATACAGTAAAGCCAGACCACATACACGCACTCACAGCACACACTCACAGCACACAGAGCACACACTCACGATACACACAGCACACACTCACAGCACACACTCCACACACTCCACACACTCACAGCACATACTCATGGTACACACACTCACAACACACACAGCACACACTCATGGTACACACAGTATACACTCACAGCACACACAGCACACAGCACACACTCACAGCACACACTCACAGCACACACTCACAGCACACACAGCACACACTCACAGCACACACTCACAGCACACACTCACAGCACACAGAGCACACACTCACGATACACACAGCACACACTCAGCACACACAGCACACACTCCACATACTCACAGCACATACTCACGGTACACACACTCACAACACACACAGCATACACTCATGGTATACACAGTATACACTCACAGCACACACAGCACACAGCACACACTCACAGCACACACTCACAGCACACAGAGCACACACTCACGATACACACAGCACACACTCACAGCACACACAGCACACACTCCACACACTCACAGCACATACTCATGGTACACACAGTATACACTCACAGCACACACAGCACATAGCACACACTCACAGCACACACTCACAGCACTGGGTGAAGAGCTTCTCCCCACATTTCTGTCCATCTGGAAAATAGGGTCTTTGCAGATGCAATCAAGCTAAGCTAAGATGCTGGAGTAGGGTGGGCCTTAAACCCGGTATGGGGTCTAGTGTTCTTAGGAGAAGAGGAGAGGCACAGACGCAGGAAGAAGGCCACGTGACGAGGAGGCAGAGACCGGAGGGACGGGCCTGTGAGCCGGGGCCGGCCAGGGGCTGGCGGCAGCGCTGGAGGCTAGAAGAGGCGATGGAGGATGCTCCCAGAGTCTCCCTAGAGCGCAGGGCCTTCCCAGCACCTTGACGGTGGATCTCTGGCCTCCAGAACCATAAGGAAATAGATTATTGTGCTTTAAAATCACATCTTCCTTCTTTTTTGGCCATGTCGGGTGGCTTTTGGGATCTTAGTTCCCCTACCAGGGACTGAACCTGTGCGCTCGGTAGTGAAAGCGCAGAGTCCTAACCACTGAACCACCAGAAAATTCCCTAAAAAAGGGCATTTTGTAGTACGAGGCAAGATTAATACTAGTATGTATGAGGTAGCCTGAGGCGATGAATGCTATAAGGAAATAGATTATTGTGCTTTAAAATCACATCTTCCTTCTTTTTTGGCCATGTAGGGTGGCTTTTGGGATCTTAGTTCCCCTACCAGGGACTGAAGCTGTGCGCTCGGTAGTGAAAGCACAGAGTCCTAACCACTGAACCACCAGAAAATTCCCTAAAAAAGGGCATTGTGTAGTACGAGGCAAGATTAATACTAGTACGTATCAGGTAGCCTGAGGCGATGAATGCAAGTTTTTTCCCTTTGGCCAAATAATGCCTCTTCTAGGAATTTAACCTGAAGACACACCTCCAATGACACAGCAACTAATATATGCACCATCTTATTTGTTAAGGCCTTGTTTGTAACTGAAAACCCTCTGAATGCAGAAATGCAGAAGATTGGTTGGCTAAACCAAAGCATATTCTCCACAGAAGGGTTTTTAGAGGAATACAGCTATCAAAAGGAACGGAGGATATCTTTGTGAGCTGCAGTCATTGACTCCAAGGATGGTCCCATCCACCCATTATTCCCAGGATGAGCCTACAGCTAAGGGCCCCCAGAATCTGGGCTGACCCTGAATCTTCCTTTGCCCAGTACAATTCAGAAGCTAAATATGCCCATTCTCTAAGAGGACCAGTCTTCAAGAGGACTGGCAACTTCCACCTCCTCTCTCTTGCCTATCATACTAAAGATTGGGGGCAGACACGGAATACACGTGGTGCACCAAAAGGTCATGATCAAAGACACTGAAATCATGGTTTCTTTGCCAAGTCTCATTTCCAGGGAAGGCGATGGGGCTTTCACCTCTTTCGGCTGCGGTGAGGGGATTTTTAAATCATCCACGCCCTGCATTCCCACTCTCTAGCACCTAACGTGACCTTCCTCTCAGAAAGGCATCCACAGGTAGGGAAAGGCCTGGTCTCTGTAAGGACTGATGTCTTCATTGTGGGTTTTAATGTGCTTTTTAAAAGTCATTTATCTGTTTATTTTGGCTGGGCCAGGTCCTCGTGGCTGTGTGGGCCGTCCCTGGCTGGGTGGGTGAGGGCTGCTCTCCAGTCGCACTGCCTGGCTTCTTACCGCGGCGGCTTCTCTTGTTGCAGAGCACGAGCTCCAGACCTCTGAGACCGTCAGGCCCAGTAGCTGTGGTGCCCGGGCCCAGTAGCTCCCAGGCATGTGGGATCTTCCCAGACCAGGAATCGAACCCACGTCCCCTGTGTTGGTAGGTAGATTCTTAGCTACCAGACCACCAGGGAGGTCCTTTCATTATGGGGCTTTAAAGGTAGTATTCTAGAGGACATGTCAGCCTTTGGGCGCCTTAGTTAGAAGGCACTCCTTTTCGAGGCTGGTCACTGCTAACGAGATGCTTCCTCTGACCTGCTCATCGGGGGCCTGGGTCTTCTGGTGCCGCCACCAGCTGTGGTCCTGTCCTGGAAGCTCCGATGGGCCCCACCCCGTGCAGCCCTCCAGCCTGTGTAACTCAGCTGCTGATGTTTCCTTCTCCTTCCCAGAAGTCTCTGGCAACTTTCCATGTGGTTAGACCTCTTTGAAGGGTTCAACCCTCGTTGACATCACTGGGGCAGCTAGCAAACCGTTGCCCGTCTGCCCAAAGGAAGAGCAAAATGTATTTTTATTTTACAAACAGACTAGTTTCCTTTTAGAGCTATTGGATCTGAATTAGCTGGTGAGTGTTGAAATCCTCAGAAGAATACGGTGGGAAATGGGCTCCTGATATTCAATAGCACATCCTATGGTCCCCAGGCACGTGCCAGCTTACGGGAACTTTTAATGTACTCCCTAACTGAGGGGACGAAGCGGGGTGAATTCTCTGAATTTCAGGGTGATGGATAACCGAGCTCTGGCAAAACAGATAGCCTTCAACGGCATATGATGCTGCTATTAAATATGAGACTGGAGAAAAACAAAGTTATTCACAGAAAGTGGGAGGGCCAAAGAGATGTCATGCAAATAATTGTGGGGCTACAAAAATGTTGCTGTTTGGTTGAACAAGTGTCTAGTTACAGGATCTACATGTGAAGTGTTCCTGCCCTAGAGCCTGCAAACACCCAAAGGGATGTCAGTAGCTGGTTGTGTAATAAAGCCTCTGCTTGGCCTTTATCTTTGTTTCCCAGGAGGTAATCTCTAAACCTTTGGAATTTCCTGAGTGGTGGGAGGGTCTTTGTTATTCCTGGTGGGCCTCTTGACCACACCTGCTAGTTTATGCCAATGAGTGACTCATGGGGGAGCCCAGATATTTTATGTTTATGAGATGACTCAGGATGCAGGCTGGCCAGGCCAGAAAGACCTTCGATGTGATTAGAGAGTTGGAGCTTTGATCCACAAGCTGTCAGCCCAAATCTGGGGGGGACAGGGAGGGGCTGGATGTGGGGGTCAGTCACGCAGGTGGTGATTCCATCAGTCACGCCTCTGTAATGAATCTCCCTTGATAAACTCGGGATATGGAGGCTTGGGGGAGCTGCCTGGGCTGGGAGCACTGTGTGGACTGTCACACATCAGCGACAGGAGGGGACCGTGTCCCTGAGGATACGGAAGCTTCGCGTTTGGAACGCTCCCACGCCTAGCTCAGTCCTATGGGTCTCTTCCTTGGGCTGGTTCTGAGTTATTTTCTTTTGCTATAATAAAACCGTCCCTGTAAGTGCAGCATTTCCCTGAGTTCTGTGTCACTTTAGTGAATTATCAATCCTGTGGGTGTTCATAGGGACCCCCACATTTGTGGCCAACTGGTCTGAGCTGGGAGGTAGCCCTGGGGACCCCTAAACTTACAGGTGGAGTCTGAGTCTTGACTGGCTTGATGGTGGAAGACTGTGCCCTTTAGTTGGTTTGGCAGGGCCTGGGAGGTGGGGATGAGGAACTGTTGCTGTTGAACCGCTAAGCCGTGTCCGCCTCTGGTGACGCCATGGGCTCTACGCCCCCAGGCTCCTCTGTCCGTGGGATTTCCAGGCAAGAACACCAGAGTGCGAGAAGAACGGCCGGCTGAACAATGCGCAGTACAGAGGCTGGGGAGGTCTGGCCGGCAAGGGCTGGGAGTGAGACCCAGAGGCAGGAGGCTTGGATTGTGTAGGGCACTGAGGCCGCCCCGACGCTTCCCGCTGGTCAGGCTGTAGCCACTGGCTGGGCCCCGGGCCTTGTCCGTCTTCAGACTCGGTACCTGGTGCGTCCTGTTTCCCCCATCTGAAGATCAGGATTCAGAGGCCCTGATAAGATTCTTCAGTCACACGCTTGTCCTCAGTAGAGCTGGGGCTTTACTATATTTCTTTATTATGATTAAATACATAAAAGAAATTCCACATAAATAATACACAATTTGCCGTTTGCCGTGTGTAACTCCGTGGCATTAAATACCTGGGGCTTCCCTGGTGGCTCAGCAGTGAGGAACCCTTGCAATGCAGGAGACACGGGTTCGATCCCAGGGTGGGCAAGATCCCCTGGAGAAGGAAGTGGCAACCCGCGCCAGTATTCTTGTCCATGGGAAGTCCTGTGAACAGAGGAGCCTGGCGAGCTATATATAGAAAAAGAGTAGGGCACCACTTAGCAGCAGAACAGCTAGGAGTACATGCATCATGTTGTGTGATGGGAATCACTATTTCCACAATCTTTTCATCACCCCGTATAGAAATACAAACTCTGTACCCGGTCACCTATAACTCCCCACCGCCTGCCCCCTAGACTCCGGTCACCCTCGATCTTCTTTCTATAGCAAAAGAGGCTCTGGGAGGCAAGGCCTTTCACCAAACAAGTCAATTCCGCTTGCACCCCACGCCCATCCTGGGCAGAGGGGAGGGGAGGGACACCAAAGCTTTGACTAGAAGCTCCCAAGATAAGAGGCAAGATAGAGGGGAAGGGATTCATTTTCTCACACCGTTTATAATCGTATTTGCACTTTTCTGTGTCAGGTCAGACTTTTTGTGCAGGAAATCCCAACTGAACTGAGCCAGCCTAAAAGGAGTTGGCGGGCACAAGGCATGGAGAAGCCGAGTCTGGGTGTTTCAGGCGGGTTTTCTGAGTGGGGCTTACGCAGCCAATGGACCCGGCTTCCCCCTCCCGTGGTGACTCAGTTTCCCCTGAGCTGGCCCCCTCGTGGGCAGGCCTTGCTTTCAGGATGGCGGTGGCCCCAGCCGCAGGTTCAAGGGCAGCAGGAGCCCACATCGCTGGGTCTGGGGCCAGGTAAGCCAGTCACCACAGGATGCTGTGAGGCTCTGACTGGCTTAGGCCCAGGGCACGTGATGGACTCCGCCCAGAGCCTAGCAGGGCTCAAAGGCTGGCTGTGCGTGGGCTCCTGGCTGAAATCTGGAAGGAGCCCCTGGTTGGAGAGAGTGAATGTCAGGGGTCAGAACCGACGGAAACGGACCGGCGGTCACTGAGCCCAGGCTCAGGGTTGAGTGGCTCAGTGAGTCAGCCCGTGTGAAGGGCTTAGAACTGCCTGCTTGCTTCTCAGCAGACATCAGCTAGCGCTGTTTGCCGGGCCGCACTCTCAGCTCGTAACTCACGCTCATTTTATCCTTACCACTGCCTCAGGAAGCGGGTCTTGCTTTCCTCATTTGACAAACGAGGAAGGTTAGGCAGCATGACTGAGGCCACACAGCCAGTGAGAGATGGAACCAAGATTTGAACCCTGGAAGTCCCTTCCCAGAGCCTACTTGCTTGTAGAGGGGATTCAAGAGGGAAGCCCGTTCTTTGCATGTGGACCATCTATGATAGTATAAATTGGGTTCTCTCAGAAGCCAGTTTTCAACCCGCTTTTAATTTGGAAACCCTTTAAAACTACGTTAATGCTTTTAAGATACTATTCTAAAATGCCTGAGATTTAGCAATACCTCCCGATTACTATGGGTTTCCCTGGTGGCTCAGTGGTTAAAAAAAATCCACCTGCCAATGCAGGAGATGTGGGTTCAGTCCCTAAGCTGGGAAGATCCCCTGGAGAAGGGAATGGCAACCCACTCCAATATTCTTGCCTGGAAAATCCCGTGGACAGAGGAGCCTGGTGGGCTACAGTCCATGGGTCACTAAGAGTCAGATGTGACTTAGAGACTAAAGGACAGCAACCCTATTACTACTGTAGCCAGAAACAGTTAACGTAGCTTTCAAACCTTTGTAACTTAACAACGAGGAGTCACACTCCCAGAAAGTATAAATCAATGAGTAATGGGAATCTGGATTAATTCCCAAAATAAAGCTGTTATCCTAAGGATTTATGAAGAGAGGAATAAAAGACATTTAGCAGAATCTCCGGAGGCAGATATGAGACATGAAAATCAAACTCTGCAGTGCTTTAAATGTTATTTATCACATCTCTCTCCCCTTTGTGGTCCAGCGCCTGGCACTCAAGCCTGTGATCGTGTTGTTCTAAGTGGGAAGAATCACAAGTGGCTGCCTTCACGTGGAGGTGGAGGTGGGAGGACAGGGAAGATCAACGAGGATGAGATGATTCACAGATGTGGACACACAGCCCAGGGGGTGACAGGCAGTCGGCTCAGGTTCTGTGCTTGAGACTTTGTATGGGAGCTCCGCATCGTTTCCATGAAAACAACCCAGAGGAAGCAGGGACATTAAACCACGTGTTCCTCTCTGTTCTCTAGGGATGGGAATGCCTCTGTGGCCAGAGGGCTCCGGACGCAGCAGCTGTCAGCTGAGTGGCTGGTCACCACACACAGCGCCTGGGAAGACAGGAGGCTTTGCCCCCTTCTATAAGGAGTGCGGCCTGGCTGTGGGCAGATGGAGGCCTGCACACCGGGGTCCTCCCGGGTATGCCCCGATCTCTCTCCCAGAGACCACCGCAACCGTGGAGAAGGGGTGCTGACCCCCACGGCCCCGTGAGCAGAGGTGCGAGCAAGGAAGGCCTGTGCGAGTTTCCCAGAGACCAGAGATGCCCGCACGCCAGTGATGGAGGGGTCCTTGCTGGGTTGCTGGGGCTGCCTCCATTGGAGAGGAGCTACAAGCTAGTAGAATTGGCAAGGTCTTACCCAACAGGGTGATGATGTCTGGGGAAATTCACGAGAAGTGCATTTTTAACCTCCCGAGCCTCAGTCTCCTCATCTGTAAAATGGGGGAAATAATCACTATGCCACAGAGTTGCTGGGCGAGGGAAGAATCCTAAGTGAGGAGCCAAGTGTTGGATGCGGAGCCAGGCCAGCATCCCTGGCCCACATCTGAAGTCACCTCAGGTGCCCCCCGCCTACAGGATGGCCTGAATGTGGAGGGAAGGATGGGGTTCTCTGGTGGGTGGTGTTTTTGAGTCAAAGCAGGGCTGAGTGGGTGCGGGGGGGTGGGTGCCGTGCAGGGCGATGGTCTCCGGTGTGGGGCAACCTGGGGAAGCGGGGACACAGAGCAGGTGATGGGACTCCTGCGCCCTGGCCCAGGGTCGTAACCCTGCCATCGGTCTTAATCCCAGAAGGCGGGGGGAGCCTGTGGGGCGGGCCTGGGTTGGGCCTGAGCCCGCAGGTTTGTCCAGGTGCAGCCCCCGTCCCCAGGCCCCAAGTCGTGGCTGTGCTCTTGGGAAAATTCACGAGTCTGACCACAGGGGGGCGCTCTGCACCAAAGGATTCTGGTCCAGTCTCCTCTTCGTCCCCAGATGGAATCTGCTTTTTAAATTAATTCTTGATCTATAAATCCAGCAATAGGAACAAAGAAAGTTGAGGTTTTCTGGGCGTTCTTTCCTTCTCCTCCTTTCTCTGTATTTCCAGCTTGATTTGGACAACCTAACCCTATGTTGTCCCAAGGTATAGTTAGGGGTGGGGGGAGCCAGTCCTGAACTTGGCTGGGAAAGAGACGCTCCACCTTCAAAGTGACCTGAATACACTGATGAAGCCACAAAACACCCCACCGTGTGTGGTTTCCTGGATGGAAAAATGTTTCTCAACACCCCCCACCCAGAGGACTGTCAGAGTCAGACAGGCCAGCCTTTGGAAAGTGAATTTAGGATTTTGTCCTGACACCACCCTTATGGCAGAAAGTGAAGAGGAGCTAAAAAGCCTCTTGATGAAAGTGAAAGAGGAGCGTGAAAAAGTTGGCTTAAAGCTCAACATTCAGAAAACAAAGATCATGGCATCTGGTCCCATCACTTCATGGGAAATCGATGGGGAAACAGTGGAAACAGTGCCAGACTTTATTTTTTTAGGCTCCAAAATCACTGCTGATGGTGACTGCAGCCATGAAATTAGAAGACGCTTACTCCTTGGAAGAAAAGTTATGTCCAACCTAGATAGCATTTTCAAAAGCAGAGACATTACTTTGCCGACTAAGGTCCGTCTAGTCAAGGCTATGGTTTTTCCTGTGGTCATGTA
>SJYT01070938.1:82591-228220 GCA_006410635.1 Cephalophus harveyi | reverse complement strand
ACTCACGTCCATCAAGTCCATGATGCCATCCAGCCATCTCATCCTGTGGTCATGTATGGATGTTGGACTGTGAAGAAGGCGGAGCGCCAAAGAACTGATTCTTTTGAACTGTGGTGTTGGAGAAGACTCTTGAGAGTCCCTTGGACTGCAAGGAGATCCAAGCTGTCCATTCTGAAGGAGATCAACCCTGGGATTTCTTTGGAAGGAATGATGCTAAAGCTGAAACTCCAGTACTTTGGCCACCTCATGCGAAGAGTTGACTCATTGGAAAAAACTCTGATGCTGGGAGGGATTGGGGGCAGGAGGAGAAGGGGACGACCGAGGATGAGATGGCTGGATGGCATCACGGACTTGATGGACATGAGTTTGAGTGAACTCCGGGAGTTGGTGATGAACAGGGAGGCCTACCAAGGAGCTATTTTAACTCTTTATTAAAGAATAGTCTAGTGAAGACTCTGACTTGTGGCTCATTTTTCTTATTATGGAAAAATATTTTTCATCTTCTCTTGCATTCTTATACTGGAAATTTGGGTGGTAAGATAAGGAATATTTTTTCAAGTTTTAGTCCTATTGTTAGTCATTCCTGTTATTCCACTTGCTCTGGTTTCACAATTTAAGAAATACTGAGGTGATGCAGAGATAAGACAACAGTGGGGCCTGACTCAGGGCAAAACTCACATCAAATTCCTGAAGGAGCCATATAAAATACACTCTTCCATTCTAAGATGTTAGTGGCAAGTCTTAATCAGAGAATGGAAGGTTTCTATTTATTCCTCTGAGCAGTTCATAAAGTCCAAAGAACTACATAACATGGGACCATTTGGAAACTTTGAAGACCAACTAGTGACTTTTCTTAACTGTTGTGCAATATCACTCAAATTCTGAGCATCACGACTTGAGAACTGGAAATCTTGGAGAGGGCTTAAAGAGCCACAATGATTACTAATGACCTTGACAAGTTGTAGAAATGGCCAGGTTATTACAGGATGAACTTAATAGAAACACAGTAATTTAGAGGAAGAGAAAAATAAGACACTATAAATACAAGGGAGAAGGCTTGGCTTTGTGGGGAAATGTGGGAATTAGTAAATCACGAGTACAACATGAATTAGCCATATAAAAGAGATGTTTTATTTATTAGTAAACCCCCCAAACTTGTAGATTACATGTGGGAATATTGTATTTAAGAAAAACGCAGTTATTCCCTAGTCAATTATACAATTATTCACATTAAGCACCTATCACATCAGGCTTGACACTGAATGCTGGCATAGACCGGGGAAGCAGACATACGACCTGCACCTACACGGAGCTCGCTGAAGTGTGGTAAATAACAAAGCTGGTACCTTTAATACTCTCCTCGGTTTGTATTCTGTAGCCAGCTTCGACTATGGCAAATACTGTGAACTCCCGGAGGTAGAGGTCTACTTTTACATTTTGGATCCCATTCCGTGCCTAGCATAGCATCTTTTAAGAAATCAACTTGGATTCAGGGGTAAAAATAAGCCCCAAACGAACTAAAATTCGAAAAAGTAAACACTAGTCTGATCAAATATGTCGATCAAAATCTGCAGGTTTTCTCTTCAGCGAGTAATAAATATTTGAGAACCTATTATACGCAAAACAGTTCTCAACAATGCTTTGTGTACAAAAGGGAAGGAGGGAATGGATTCACATTGCACATCACGATAATTATCGTGGAAATCCTGGCCGGGTGGATAGCCCATCCTCCTCGAGTTCCACCAGCCTCCCAACCCCTTTTCTTTCCCTTTTAACCGAAATACAAAATGCATAATGCAAAAGCCACAGGAGCAGGACGCACTGCTATCACTGGGGGTACAAACATCAGCTCCCGCAGGTCTCAAGTGCGGAGGACCAAGACCCACCCCGGCTTCCCTGCGCCGGGGATCTAAGAGCGGACGAGGCGTCCCCCCAGAGGAAAGACAAGGCGCCGCAGACGCCCGCCCCGCCCCGGGTCCTGTTCCTCTCGGGCTCCCCTGACCATTCGGGCGTGCGCTCCGCTGAAAGGTCAGTGGAGCACGATTAGGAAACCACGCACTCGAGACCTCGACAACATTCACTTGCCACCCACTCGAGGCCCACCGCCCAGCAGGCCAAGCAGGCCGGACGACAAGGCCTCGCGGTAAAGAGCCTCCGTCCGCCCCGCCTCCTCGCCCTCCTGCCGGCCCCGCCCTCGCTCTTACCCCTCCCCCGCTGCCGCCTCGCTTCCCCGACAATCTCCTCGCGCTCACGGCCCGGCACGCGCGCTGCGCCCGGCGGCCGCCGCCGCCGCCACCGCCACCGCCGCTGCCGAGCGTTCCTTCGCCGTGCCTGGCTTCCAGCTTCGGGCCGGAACCGGAAGCTTAGGGGGCGGGGCCGGCGGAGGCCAGGGGACCGAAAACGCGGCCGAGCCTGGAGCCCGGAGCCGGAGCCAGAGCCTGGACCAGAACTTGGCCGCCGCCTGCACCACCGCAGCCGCCCGCCGCTGCTTCTCCGCGCCACCGCCGCCGTCTCGGCCGCCACTGCCGCGAGCTCGGCCGCCAGTGGTCCGCGGACTTTGGGTGTCCGGGTTGAAGGTCGGTCCGGACGTCGGACCCAGCTCGGTTCCCGGACTGTCCGGGCGGCAGCGGACGCCGCCGCCTCCTCGTCGCCTCAGCCTGGCGTTTTGTTCGGAGAGACCCGAGAGGCGAGCGGAGCTGACAGTGATTTTGACAGTGATTTAAACCCGCTTTTGTTGTTGTTGGCTTTTCGTTGTTTGGTTTTGTGTGTTGTGCTTGTGTGTGGCGATTTTTCCCCCCCGTGGTGCATTTTTTTTTTTAATTGTTGTGCTTTCTCTTTTTATTTTTAATTTTTTCTCTTTTTTTTGACCCCGTGAACGTTTTTTTGGTCGGGGCTTCCGAATATGTTTTATGACGGTTGATTTTACACCAGGAGGTTTGTCTCCGAGGAAGACCCTGGGAACTGGATATTTAGCGAGAACTTCCTACGGCTTCCCCGGCGTCTCGGGAAAATGGGAGCTGCTGCAAAGTTGGCGTTTGCCGTCTTTCTTATCTCTTGTTCTTCAGGTAGGTGCATGGAGCGCGGCGCGGCGGGGCTGCCGCCGCTGCCGGAGGCCGCGGTTGTTGTCGGGTCGGCGAGCTCCAGCGGAGCCTGGGGAGGTTTCCCCACCCGGAGCCCCTCGGCTGCCGCCCTCCGCACCCCTCTGGGGGACAGAGGAGCCTGACAGGCTACCTGTCTCTTATACACATCTTTATGATCTGGAAACCTCCATGAATTTTTCTCTTTTCGAGTTTGGTTGGCGACTGATAAGAGTGACTGCTCTGTTGTTGTGGAAGTGAGAAAGTCATGGTTTGTGGCCGTAACGCTGAATGACAGCGCTGGTTGGCTTGCAATTAAGCCGCAAATACCACAAGTGACAATTTATGCAAAGGTTTGAGACCCGAAAGGCGTATTCCAAAACGTCCTTTTAGTGTGGCATATTCCAAAAATAAGGGTGTTTTGTTGTTGTTTGTGTGTTTGTTTGATTTTTAACGTCTTTTAATCAGTGCTTCAGTGACTATCACAGCAGATCAAGTCAGTTGCTACTTAATTTTGACCGTGAGAAACAATGCATTATATCAGCAATTTCATCTGGGTGTCCCCTCACGTTTTCTGTAACTTCAGTGTCCAGCAATGTTAAAAATAGTTGTAGTTGTTGTTGGAGTATTAACAATAACCCAGTGCAGAAGAGGTATGCCACTGTGTGTTGCTAATGTGCTGGCTTTCAACCACCATTTATGTGCTCTTTTCTGGCATAGATTTTGCTTACCTACGGAATACTTATTTTAAACGCGTTGTGTTGGAGCATTGTTTTCGATTTAGAACAACCCATTTGAAATTGTACATACTGTCAGATACACTGTAGTCATAAAATGGGTTTTGGCCCTGGGTTGGAAGAAGAATTTAGCTCATTTATATTTGAAATTTTGATTTTGTGAGAACGTTCTGTGGTTGCAACCAGTGGTTGGAAAACTATCTAGGCTTTTGTATTTGAAATTCTGTAAATGAATACAGCACCTAGCTCAAAGGTGTACAGATGTACATAAGAGGAGAGTTAGTTTGTAGATGAAACAGTTTTAAAGTGGCAGTGGATGTATTTATCATAAAATTCAATATTCAGTTACTGTGTTGTGAGATAGAATTATAGGGGGACAACAAATTGACAGGTTTCATGGCCATGTCTTTTATCTCATTTGCCACAGGGAAATTAGAGGGTGGTAGTCTTTTCTTTGTGTACCTCTGTGGTGTGTGTGTTTGTGTGTGTGTGTGTCGGTGTCCATCAGTCTTCCCTGCCCCCCTTTTTAATAGAATCTTTTGTAATGTATAGAATTTGCTGAATGGTACATTTCCTTGTGGTTAATAAATGGATAAAGTCTAGTCTTCTGTCTGTAGTGGTATTGATCAGTTCCGGGTGGGCTGAATGTGTTTGTGAAATGGCGATCATTGCCAGAGATTAACCAAAAGAATCATGTCTGTTTAAATGGAAGAAGGAACATGCTTAAGGCAGGCTGACGGTTCTTTTTGTGCAGGATTTGGGGAGGCAGATAAACAATGGTGTCTCTGAAATGAATGAATACTAGATAACATTAAACCTCTTGCTTTTTGTGACATAACCTAACCATGTAGTTTTTATTTTTCCTGTAGTACTCTTCCTCCTCTGCCCCTATATGTTCTGGTTGGTGAACTCCTCTTATTCATATCCCTTTTTCTGATCTCCTGCCCTTGAGGAGGAGGGGCATCATGGCCACTGACCAAGGAATTGTGGACATTATTCCCTCCCAAGCCCACGGGAGTCACAATAATTGTTGAAGGAGGCTGTTCTTGAGCAGTCTCAAGGTATTACTTCTGGAAAAGCAGGCTGTCGCTATAGATGTTACAGCTTCCTTTGCTTGGCTTGGGAGTAAAAAGAATTGAGCATTAGTTTCTTGTAGGATTATTTTCACTGAGTCAGGAGGTTAATAGGGCTAAAATTTTCCAATAAAGTAATTTTGTTACTAGAGAGTACATAGATATTGCACTTATATTAAATTAAGTATTGTTGAATAGGTTTTTTTAAAAATCCTAGTTTAAAATATAATTCTGTTGAAGATAATTGAAATAAATCTTAAAGACTTTAATCCATATTTACACATGAAGATTTTTAATACTTACAATGTCTATTTTTTAAAGGTCTTTTGTTGCGCATCAGATGCACTCTCAAAGAGGATTATTATGGTTTTTTTTTTTATTCTAATTGATTTTTCTGTGTAATATTTAATCTGGCCTGCTGGAAGCATGAGGATGAGTATTTTTATGAGAAAACATTTCCAAAGTTGTCTTTTTGTTTGTTTATGGATATCTGATATTTTAAAAATCAAATGAAGAATAGTAGTAAAGAGCGGTTTTACTTCAGGTGTTTAGGATGGATGTTTACTGTTCTCTTTAGTATTTTGTGGACTTGGATTTTTCATTTTCCGTCGCATGGTGTGGATACTAGAGACTCATTATGTAGAGTGTTCCTCTAGGATATGGCCAAGTGTATAATTCACTCCTTTCATTTTGGAGGAAATATTTTTAAGTTTTGCCCTCATCCTGAAATGCCTTCAGATTCCTTTTGATTTTGAATGTTTTCATTGCCCTTATCCTTACTCAGATTCTGTTTCAAAACACAAATATACTTCTTATTTTGTTTTTAAAGCATTGTGGTTAATTTGTATCATTCTCCAAATTTGTTGAAATCTGAGGAAGAATTTAATACTTGCTCTAGTGTTTAGGTTTATCCTCTCTAGAGTGATGCAGCTATTGTGGTATTTGAGTTGCATTGAATAGGCTGAGAATTCCTTTGGATTCTTTGGGAACTGAAACGGTCTGGTCTATATATTTAATGAAATAAGAAATGGAGATAAAGTAGTTTTGTGCATTTTCTTCTTTTCAGCATGGCTATACTGTGTGGTTGTGTGTGGATACGTGCATGTATGTGTGATTGGAGGGGTCATTGGAGTACAGTGAATCTTCTGGAACTCTTCTGAACTTTGACTAACAAGTGATAGATATTAAATGCTTTTGTTTTCTATAAGGCAGAATCTCTTAAATATAGTCTGTGATCAGATTCATATATATTATCTTGGAACATTAATACCAGAAGAAAAACAAAACAGTACCTTCCCTTCAATTCATTTTTTTCTGCTTATCAGCCAGTAGTTCTCAAGCTTGGGTGACTTTTGCTCCCCAGCCCGGCAGTTCTTCCCCACGGGCCCTTTGGAGACATATTTGGCTGTCACAGCTGTGGGGGAGGAGGAGAGGGTGTGCTACTGGCATCTAGTGGGTAGAGGACGGGGATGCTGCTGATCATCCTGTGATGCACAGGATAGCCTTCCACAACAAAGAATTATCTGGCTGTGAATGTCAATAGTGTTCAGGGTAAGAAACCCTATTCTAAATTCTTAGCTTTAAAAAGCATTAGTATATTAGTAAAAGGTCTCTGCTCTCCCTCACACAGTTAGTCATCTAAATTTTACAAGTAATGGCATTTTTGATCTCCAGGTGACCTTGTATTGAGAGTTTTCATCTTTACATTATCTTTAAAAATTGGAGTTACTAGGAGAATAGACTATAGGTATATATGTTATTTTATCCTATTGTACTTCAATAAAAATACTTTGCTGACTGTTACAAATAAACTTTTTCCAATCATCTGTTATGATGGAATACTTTTGAAGACTGTATATTCATGGATATGAAGAGTGATTGGTCAAGGTATCAAGTTTAATTATTTTTGCTTTTGATCCAGTAGTTTCTTTGCTCTTAGTAATCATCTTTAAGACTGTTTCCTCCTATCCTTATTGAAATCACTGAATGATGTGGTGACAGCAGGGGTGTGAGAGATAGAGAGAGAAGGAGGAGGAGGAGGAGGGGAGGGTGACAGAGGGAGAAGAAAAGAGATGGATTAATATGATGCCTGAAAGTTTTGTAAGTTTCATATGGAAGAAATATTTTCACTATTACATCTTCCCTGAATGGAAAAACTGAATTTACACCTTGAGTTTTTTGTTGTTGTTGTTGTTGAAAGAATATTTCCTTTATCTAGCAAATGCATTGGAGAAGGAAATGGCAACCCAGTCCAGTGTTCTTGCCTGGAGAATCCCAGGGACAGGGGAGCCTGGTGGGCTGCCATCTATGGGGTCGCACAGAGTTGGACACGACTGAAGCGACTTAGCAGCAGCAGCAGCAACAGCAAATTTTTAATTTTAAAAAACTTTTAAAGTGATTTCTTAATTACATAATTTTCTTGAGAATCTGTTATCTGGATTTTGGTTACCATTAGACTCGTTTAGGCTATACTACTAAGTAATATTCTATGGTCTATTGCAGACCCTTGTCCTTTTTGAGGTTAAAATTTGGCCGTAATTAATAAGTGCTTATTTTGTGTTGAACTCTGGCTTTAAGGAAGTTAGCCAGCCAGGATAAGAATCACAGTGAACTACTTAAAGTAAATAGCGCTATACACCATAGAGAGGAAAATTTCTGAAGTTGCTCTCACAAAAAAAGCGTGCAAATAAATCTCATAATTTTCTTTGTAACACACCTCCCTAGACATATCTCTAGGACTAGCTGACATTTTCATCTTTTGTGTCCATTGGACTCATTTCGTGAGAAGTAAAGCATAACTAAACCAAATGAGATTTTAGTAATCTTTAAATTGTCTCTTTAGATGCTAAAATTCTTTCATCGCTTTTTTACTTTTGTCATTACTCTCATTTCTCATCTTTGGTGTCTTATAAATCTGTGACTCAAATTTGTCTTTTCATGCTCCCTAATGTTGCCATTGTCATGGTGCCACTCAGTCAGTCAGTTAAGGTTGGCAGCGTTTGATACTGAGGTTACTAGTGTTCCTCAGTTTTATTCCATATTCTGTAACTTATCATTTCTTCCTTTCCCTTTCATTGTGATTCCCTTTCTCCTTTCCACTCTTGCTTATCTTCTCTGTTGCTCCTGTACTGTAGGCTGCTTACTTGTGGAACTTACTCAGTTACTTAGTATCAAGGGTGGCTCAAGAGGGCTCAGCTTGGTTTAAATAAAAACAGATCAGATTTAGAATGCTTGAGAATTGACCAGATAGTCTTTTCTACTGTTCTTTTCATTTGTTGGTTTCTGGAATACCGCACACACTTGGTGCTGGTGTTACTCTATTGAAATCAAATGGCTTGAACTTTACATTGCTCTTACTCACGTACCTTTTTAATATTCTGTTTTTCTTTAACTCTTGCTGTTTTCAAAAAGTTCTGTCTCTTATTACTATTCATTTATCATCTTTAAGCCAAAATTTGACCAGACCAGAGAGGATATTTTTTGCCATAGCTGGGACCACATTACACTTCCACTTCCACATTACACATTACCACTTCTGTGGTAGATTTAATTGTGTTAGGTTATAATAGTCATGTCTAGACAGAACATTGATTTCAAATCGACTATTGAACATGAAAGCTCCAGGAATAATGTATAGAGGAAGAAGAAGTCAGGAAGGTAAGAAAACTGCAGATAGCAAAAGACTTTCTGTCGTTCTCCAACTGGATTTGTGTTAGTCACTTTCACAAATGCAACACTTCTAGTGATCATGGTTTGTTTAATAAAGGGACTTGAAAGGAATGTGTTGTTGTTTCTGAGGTTGGATTTCTTAAAGTATTAGCATGGTGACTTAAGGGGGAAAAGGGGGAGGTTCTTCTGGATACTGGGCAAGAAAGTGGTTGTGGTGGTCAGTAGGCGAGTTCTGGTGCCAGCACTGCCACTGCCATTTCTTTTACCTGAATTTATTATGGTACCTTTCTGACTATAACTGATTTCCCTGCCACTAATTCCTCTCCCAGTCCAACCACATAACTGCCAGATTAGCCTCATTTAAAAGTGTCTGAATATGTCACTCCTGCTTAAAACCTTTCACCTGTCATCTTTAGCATAAAATCTAAAGTCTTTAGACTGGCACACAAAGTCCTTTATCATTTAAATCCTGCCTCTTTTCTCTAAAAGCAGGTAAAGACTCTCCCTGCATTGCAGGAGACACCAGAGACACTAGTTCAATCCCTGGGTCGAGAAGATCCCCCAGAGAAGGAAACAGCAGCCCACTCCAGTATTCTTGCCTGGGGGACAGAGGAGCCTGACAGGCTACAATCTGAAGGGTCACAAAGAGTCAGGCATGACTGAGTGACTAAGCACAGTGAGAATAAGGGTAATAAGCTCTAGAGTTTGACTTTCTTGCTTTACATTCTCATTTCACAACTTAACTTTGGGCAGATCACGTCACCTTTTGTGCTTCAGTTTTGTCATCTACAAAATGGGAATATTAATAGTACCTACCTCACAGAGGGGTTTCAAGATTAAATGTCACAAAAATGTTAGGTATTCTGCTGTGGCTGCTCTTCAGCATGTGCCCTATACTCCAGGGATTCAGACTCAACATACAGTTTCCTGAATGTGTCATTCTTTATTGTATATTAGTATGGTACCTTTGTACATGCTGTTTCTTCCTCCTTTACCTGTTTAATTCCTTGTTTGTGAGACTGATAAGTACCACCTCTTCCAAAAAAATATTTCTCTGCCACTTAACCTAGAGTGAATTAGTTAATTTCTGTTCTTTATAAATGACCTTGATTCCAGTAATTACTCTTAATGTTTACTTGCATATATGTAGTATAGACTTCGAGCTCTTTGAAGACATCTTCTCTTTGTTCAGAAAGATTCACACCTAGAACCTGGTATCTACTATGTACTTAGCAAATGTTTACCTGAATGAATGAAGTAAAATGCTTTTATTTCTGGGCCTGAGTTTTCCTTTTATGTATTAAAGCAGTAAACTTGGATTAGATGATCTCTAAACTTTTTTCCTACTGTAAAAGCTTTATGAGTCTAGTTCTAAGGGTAAAGTTTAATAATGACATTTTATTAAGAAAAAGTGATTTTGCTGGTTGTTTTTTGAGTATCCTTAAGTTCTGCCCCCTTTTTAAATGCTGTGTCTCTGATCCTTAGACTAAATCGTTTAATATAATTTGAATTGTATAGATTTAAAAGACATCTTAGAGTATTTTGAATTCAGTGGCTTTCAGCTTTTTTGACCATAACCAACAGTAAGAAATACACATTGTATCATGACTCAGTTCCCATATACGTAAATAGGTATGTGGATCAGAAATAGAAGTTTCATGAACTTGCTGCATGCAGGACACTTTTGTTTGTTTTTATATTCTATTTCATTAACAAATTTTTGATTATGACCCCATTAATTAATTCAGTGATCCACTGCTGTGTTCTAAGCTCTCCCCACATACTGGTTTTATTCTCTCCACCCAGTACTCGGAGTAGAGAAGGAAACTACATAAGTAAATATGTGCAATGAAAAATACGTGTACTGAAAAATATGCACATTATTTAATCTGCAATGGAGAACCTGTGCCTCCATACAGAATATAGGGAGAACTGGTCCTAGGGCAGAGCGTGGACCTGCCATGGCTGAGCTCATTTCTCTTCTGAACTACCTGGATGACTTATGCACATACAAAGGTGCTAAAACAAAATTATATTGTAATTTTGAATAGTTCAAATTTTTCATTTAGGAAAGACTTGCTGGAGGAGATAGGTCCTAATAATAGGGAAAAAAATATCTTGGCAGGAGGTTGAGAAGCATATTCGTCTTACTGTGTGGGAACAGGGACAAAATGGTATCTGGAATACAGAAAGCATTTGTGAGGAAACCTGACTATGTGTGGTAGGCAAGTTGAGATAGGAATTTTTGACTAAATTTGACTAAATCTAATTTCTGTAATGGAAAAATGCTTGAAGTAGAACAGTCTCAGTTGAGGGAGTAAAATCCAGATGAAAAGTTATTAAAACCAAGAAGAGGTAGGAGTGGATGATAGACATCCTGATGACTATCCCAAATACTTATAGTATGTGGAATATAGAACAGAAAAACAGCTTAGAGATTAGGTAGAATGGCAGCACTACTAAATTAGATTGGTAAAGAAATAACAAGCCAGAAGAAAAGAGGAAGCACTTTCATAACAAAAGAAATTCTGTAGTGAGAGATGGATTTAGAGTATAAGCATGAATGAAAATAAATACAGATTTGGGAAAATAAGAATACATAAAAATATGAGAGCATATATTATTTCTCTTACATACAGTACAGTGTATGGTGGGTATGTCTCCATTGTGAGGTTAATTCTCAGCTCTGGTAGCTCAATATGTTGTTTGTATTTAAATAATGGTCAGATTCCAATAATTTCAGTGATGCTCATACTGGTCATTCAGATTATATTCTTTGAAATCTATGTGAGGCATTTTCTTCACAGTAAATTGTACTGCGTAGTTTTAGAAACTTTTCTGAGGTTGGTATATGTGATTCAGGCCTGCTTCCTGAACCTTTTCAGTACTTTTTTTTTGGACTAGATAAAAGTCTCTTTGGTATTAGTAATTGTAATCATGTTGGGAATCATTTTATTCTCTAATGTTGCTGAACAAAAATAATTGTAAAGCAATGAGATAATTATTTGAAAGGCTTATGTAAGGAGGGGTTGCCTTTTAAGGTGAATCATCTTTACATATTATAGTAATAAGCCTATCTTATCTAAAGCTTTAAGAAAAAAATTTTCCTACTAATGATTACTAACCTTATATTTTATAGAAATGAGCCCTGTCCTGGGAAAAACCTATTGGTCTTCACATCTTTATGATACATTGTAATTCAAGCTTGTTCCAAGGCATTATTTCAAGAGGAAGAAGCATGGGCAAATTGTCGGATCTTGGCAAGCTTCTAAAACTCTGAGATTATTTTCATTTATTTATTTTTTAATTGAAGGATAATTGCCTTACAGAATTTTGTTGTTTTCTGTCAAACAATATTTTTTAATTTGTAAACCAAGATGTAGTAAAGGGAATAATATGCCATGTAATACAGGAGCTGGGTCATAGTAGACCTTATGTACATGTCAGTTTTTAACCTTTCTTAAAGTCTTATTTTAAAAAATGTAGTGTGTAAAACATTTAAAATGCAGTTTCAGTTTTTGGGAGATTTTTAAAATTTGCTGGTAAATTACTTATAAATTAATATGAAATAATATTTGACTAAATGATTCGGCCATAGAAGATATCAGTAATGCTGCCAAATTGGTGCCAGGAAATATTTAGAACATTCAGCTATCATAGTTCTTTTATAAAGAGTTAAGTTCTCGTTGTTCTAACATGCACTAATATTCATCTTTGTTTGTTGGAATTTAAAATATTTCTCATAGGCAATTTTACCTAAACATTAACTGTTTTAAAACTTTTCATATAAAGTCTTGGAAGCTTCTCAAGTCAGTTTTGAGGTACCGGCTACCAGCTTTCAAAACATGGTTAGTAGAGTTTTGAGGTCAGTATTTTAAATGTGGTATAATATTTTGGACTAAAACTTGAGTCTTTCATTTAAATTCTTGCTTTCCTGCCGACTCTTTGACTTTGCCAACCATCAAGACTTTACTCATCACTAAATTAAAGAGGATGAAATAAGTATTCATTCGTTTAACAAATGTTGAACTACACGCTAGGCACAGTGCTAAGTGGTTGAAATGGAGCAGTGAGCAAGACGCACGTGATAGTGCGCTTACAGAGCTTACAGTCATAAAGTAAGTAGTCAAGTAAATAAAATAATTAAGAATTGTCCTATGTGCTCTAACAGGATTCTGAGAAGGTAACTTTATTTTGCCTCATGTCCCATGTCACAATCTCTAATTACTCAAGTTTATTTATCTACCTATTTATCATCTGTCCTTTGCACTACTAGACTGTAAATTCTGTGAGAGAGGGTTTCTCTCACTTATTCATCACAGTATCTCTAGAGCATGGCGTGGTTTCTAGCAGAGTAGAAGCTCAGTAAATATCTGGCTGACTGCCTGGAGAAATGGATGCAAGGATGGGACTAGAGAGATTGATAGGGACAAGATCATGCAGGGCTTTTGATCTAAGCTGGGAAAGAGACTAAAATCCAAAGGGCAGTGGAAAGCAGAGTTTTAAGGAGGAGCTTGAACTGTGTTGTGTGTTAAGGTCACAGGCAGCTGTCTGGAAAGTATATTGAAGGTGTGTAAGAGTGAGAAGGTGAGACCAGTTAGTTAGAAGACTGTTAACGCCAGCCTAAGCTAGAGAGACTGTAAGATTCCCTGCTAGCTTTGTATTCTAGTCATTGCCTACACTTTCCAGTCTTACTCTCTTATTTTACTCGTTACCCCATTTTCCCCCTATTTTTACTTAAGAAAAATGGATAGCTTATTGTGCATATGAGAACTGAATACAACATCTCCCAAAAAACTCAAAAAGAGACAAAATCCAAGCCAGAGATTACTGAATTTTTTGTGGCAAATTCCTGTCTTTAGATTCTACGCATCTGCTAGTTAGTTACTTACTTACTCACCATTTTTATTTCTCTCTGGAACTTTGGCTTTACTTCTTTTTTCAAATGTCTATTTTTTTTCTTTTTTTTTTTTAAGAATAGCACCTTTTGATTGTTTTACCATGTGATATACTGTATTGTTGACATGACTGAAGATTCAGGAGCAGAAACCAGCATATTTTATATCTTAATTCTTAGGAATTTGATATCTTTACAGCTTATCAAGATCTTGCAATAAAAGCTGAAAGGATAAATAGTTAATACTATGGGCTATTATTTTTACTCAGGGCTATTGCCTCTGTTAAGTAGTTAGCTTGAATATTTTTATCTGAAAGATTTCATGCCTGTACCGTTGGTGGGAGGGGGAGGTGATGCTTGGCGCAATCAACTATATTGGCAGAAGTTCAGCAGCATCATCTTTGACTAGGAAAAACTGCATTATTACACAGAGATAAAGCCAAAAGAGACGTTAAACATCACTGCATTTAGAAATATAATGGTGGCTGGCTCATTTCATTTGGTTTCATTTCTTTTCATTTTGGATGTAGGTAAAGCTAACTTGTCTGTCTTTGGTTAGCCACCTTTTTCTTCTGTTAATTCACCCTGTAAATATTATAGGCGACTTTATTTATTATTACCTTAAATAAAGTAATTAGGCTTTGTGCTGCTTGGCAGTATAGTTTCACATAGCAAGATTAGTACGTGGAATTTGCTGATTATTTCTGTGTAAGCTTAGAGTTGAAATTAACTTTTGTAAATACACTTTTAAATGGTTTGGGGAGAAATGATAAGTCAAAACTTAAAGAAAATGATAAAAAATGAGTAAGGGTAGTTACAAGATATTAATTACTCAAGATGGGCATGGTAATAGTAAAGCAGTTTGGTTAGTAGGCATTCAGAAGAATAAAATGCCTTTCTAAATAATCATCCTTTTATTCCATATAAATGTTATATAATAAATCTTTCCAGGTAGCCTTTTAAGATATTCTCTTCCTTAGTTCTTTAGAGATACATAATACCTGGCTTGGGTGTTGAATTAGGGAATAAATTGTTATTTATATTGTTTGTTAAAATGTAAATAGAGATTGCCTCTTGCCTGAGGGGGCTAGAAATAATAGAAGCAGTTAAATTAGGAGAGTTTAACTCCCGAGAGGACCTGACAGACGATCACATACTATTTTCTCCATTAACTACCTTATCAGAATGATTTTTCTGAAGAATAAACTATTCAAACTGAAGAATGAAATAAAATGAAAAGATTAGGGTCAGAGAAGAATGTTGTTGTATTTTTTCTTTTTGAATCAGTGAAAGGTAGTTTTGATCTTTCATCCACAGATCTGATTTTTCATTTCAAAAATCGCCCTCCATCAAAATTTGTAATTCTTAGTCTGCTGCTGCTGTTGCTGCTGCTGCTAAGTCACTTCAGTCGTGTCCGACTCTGTGCGACCCCAGAGACGGCAGCCCACCAGGCTCCGCCGTCCCTGGGATTCTCCAGGCAAGAACACTGCAGTGGGTTCTTATGGGTACACATTTCCTTCTCCTAGCAGCATATATTTAGCAACACTTATTAAGCAGTAGTTTTATGATTAATATCTAGTTGTATTTCCATGATAAGGAAAGATACCAGCTCCCTAAGCTAGAGAGCCTAAGAGTAGATGAACCTAGTCTGTTACAAAATTGTAGAATTTCTGCTATTGGAACGTGTGGTTACTTAGTAAGGAATAGTTATAGAAGCTGTCTTGTTGGTACAAGGGTAGCTGTTGCTTGAAAAGATGGGTTTCTCAAAAACAAACAACAGTAGGTCCTTCGTCTTAAATTCAGTGAAAGTAGTTAATTATGCAGTGTGGGGACAGGTATATTAGAAAGAACAAGCATTCTGTAGGGAGAAGACTTGGATGTTGGGCTTTTCTTTATCATGATGTGATACACCATGTGAACTTGGGAAAATTCCATAACCTTAGTTTATTCATCTGTAAAATGGAGTTTATAGTACTGCCTCACAAGATTACAGTGAGGATCAAAGGCTGTAGACATAAACACACTCATATCATATATATGTGTATATGTATACACACACATTTATGGAAGTTTTAAAACTTCAAAATATTATTCCAAATGGGTTAGTCGCCAAGTCTTGTCCATCTCTTGCAACCCCATGGACTATACCCCGCCAGGCTCCTCTGTCCATGGGAGTCTCCAGGCAAGAATCCTGGAGTGGGTTGCCGTTTCCTTTTGCGAGTATTTGTAATTAATACAGTGATTTTGTTTTTCAAGGAGAGCAATAGGAAAGGTTCAAGTGAACTACAATAACACTTTTAATTCAGAATTTGTGGTTCTTCATCAGTAGACATTTATTTTTACCCTAATTCTTCTGTGAATAAAGGATTTGACTCTGTGAACAGCCGAATATAAAATCTTAGAGGAAGATCCATTCCTTACAGTGACTGATGGTTCTTACAACAAATCAACTGCTTCTTATTCCTCCAAGCGTTTTTTACTCACTTGCCTTCCATTAGTCCTTACGAGGAGGTGGACCATACCCAACTTATTCACGGTAGTTTCCTCAGTGTTTGACACCTAATAGGTGTTTAACTGGAGAAGGCAATGGCACCCGCTCCAGTACTCTTGCCTGAAAAATCTCATGGACGGAGAAGCCTGGTGGGTTGCAGTCCATGGGGTCGCTAAGAGTTGGACACGACTGAGTGACTTCACTTTCACTTTTCACTTTCATGCGTTGGAGAAGGAAATAGCAACCCACTCCAGTGTTCTTGCCTGGAGAATCCCAGGGACAGGGGAGCCTGGTGGGCTGCTGTCTGTGGGGTTGCACAGAGTCAGACACGACTGAAGCGACTTAGCAGCAGCAGCAGCAGGTGTTTAACAAATATTTGTGAATGAATATTGAGTGCTTTCAAGTGCTTAGGATAGGGGCCACATACTTTTTTGTAACGGACCAGATAGTAAATATTTTAGTCAGTCTCTCTTGCAGCTACTCAGCTCTGTTAGTTGTAACACAGAAGCAGTCATAGACAGTACGTAAATGGATCAGTGTGACTGTGATCCAATAAAACTTTATTTATAGATACTGAAATTTGAATTTCATATGATTTTCATATGTCACAAAATCGTGTATTCTTGTTTTTAACCATTTGAAAATGTAAAAACCATTGTTCAGCAGCTGTACAAAATCAAGTTGCAAAGTGGATTTGACCCACTGGCAATAGTTTACTAGCCCCTGGGGTAGCATATTGTATAAGTAGCACCCTCCCCTAGCTTAGAAATAAATATGTTCCAAAAACTTTGTTTGGAACCCAGGAAGCATTTTCTTATAGGATCATTGTCATCTGTGTTGGTTACATTCCCAGACCAATCTACAAGCCTGTTTTACCTTCAGTGTTCTGAATTCCAGCAGTACAACTTTATCCCCGGGAATAACACTGTCTCTGAGGGAATATGGATTTAATATTCCTTCCTGGACCAGAAGGAACACAGACTTTCCCCAGTACTATCAGAATTTCCTTCTTCCCTGTTCTCTTCGAGTACCCTGCTCCCTGGGACTTTAGAAGGGTGGTGTGGTCACAAGACCAGAAAGCTTTGTGTGTATGGTTAGGGGGGAGGAAGGTGGCAGGGAAAGAAGAATGAAAGAAAACAGAAAATATCAAGATGAATCACACACAGTAAGAGTAGTATTGCTCTGTGAAACCTTAGTTACGTGTGTCTATATGAGCTGGGCCACAGTGAGAATGTATGTATTTCTTACTGTGATTGGTGATCAGAATGTTTGAAAGCCTGTGTTCTAAGGGTTTGAGGTGCAGATCCCGAGATCTTTTTTATCCTTTATTGTATGTGAGAGCCAAATGAAAATACAAAGTAAGCCTCTTGACCACTTAGGACAGTGTGTTTCTGGTAAAGTTACCTTATGAGGTAGTTACCTGTTTTACAGATGAGAAAACAGGGTCATGTAGCTAATAAGCATCACAATTGAGATTCTAATAAGTATTCTTACCTTGCTTAAGAATATCTGCTTCATCCAATAAACCCCGTTGTTTTTCCTTGTAGGGAAAGAAGGAAAAAAGCTGTGCATGACTTCCATTGAGTTGGAAAAACATCACAATTGTTGGCAACTCACCAGGTTTCTTGAGACATTGATTTAATTATTAGGACAGGGCCACTGAAAGAAAATAGGAACTGTATGAAGAGTGACATGATGTGTCATTTTACCTTTAATTTTTCTTCTTTCTTCTTTATTCTCCCTGCTCCTTCATATCTCACCACCAATATGGGCTCCTAACTCATACTAGAAACAGCAAGGGTTTCTAGTGGGGAAGAGTAACATAATCTTGTCTTTACCTGAAAGGAGAATGAGGAGGGAAACTCAAGTAGCTAGGCCACCTGGTCATCCAGGTGAATTGGCTGTTCCCAAGTGGTGGTGTGTAAGTGGGTACAGATAGAAAAGGACCTGCTATTACTTGTGGTACAAGCAGAAATCTTGACTTTGAAGACTTGTAGCTTTGATATGCTAATTGAGAATAGTTCTTTTTTAGTCATTAAAGGAAAACCTCTCTTAAGCAGTACTTGGTTAACTAGACTTCGTTGCCCATTTTAAGTACTTAAATTTCAAAAGGCATGTTTAAGATATCTCTTTCTCATATGTGTTGAGTTAGGAAGTATGGTGACAACAAATTTATGCTGATTCTGATGTCTAACCAGATTGGGGAGGAAGGTGGCAGGGAAAGAAGAATGAAAGAAAACAGAAAATATCAAGATGAATCACACACAGTAAGAGTAGTATTGCTCTGTGAAACCTTAGTTACGTGTGTCTATATGAGCTGGGCCACAGTGAGAATGTATGTATTTCTTACTGTGATTGGTGATCAGAATGTTTGAAAGCCTGTGTTCTAAGGGTTTGAGGTGCAGATCCCGAGATCTTTTTTATCCTTTATTGTATGTGAGAGCCAAATGAAAATACAAAGTAAGCCTCTTGACCACTTAGGACAGTGTGTTTCTGGTAAAGTTACCTTATGAGGTAGTTACCTGTTTTACAGATGAGAAAACAGGGTCATGTAGCTAATAAGCATCACAATTGAGATTCTAATAAGTATTCTTACCTTGCTTAAGAATATCTGCTTCATCCAATAAACCCCGTTGTTTTTCCTTGTAGGGAAAGAAGGAAAAAAGCTGTGCATGACTTCCATTGAGTTGGAAAAACATCACAATTGTTGGCAACTCACCAGGTTTCTTGAGACATTGATTTAATTATTAGGACAGGGCCACTGAAAGAAAATAGGAACTGTATGAAGAGTGACATGATGTGTCATTTTACCTTTAATTTTTCTTCTTTCTTCTTTATTCTCCCTGCTCCTTCATATCTCACCACCAATATGGGCTCCTAACTCATACTAGAAACAGCAAGGGTTTCTAGTGGGGAAGAGTAACATAATCTTGTCTTTACCTGAAAGGAGAATGAGGAGGGAAACTCAAGTAGCTAGGCCACCTGGTCATCCAGGTGAATTGGCTGTTCCCAAGTGGCGGTGTGTAAGTGGGTACAGATAGAAAAGGACCTGCTATTACTTGTGGTACAAGCAGAAATCTTGACTTTGAAGACTTGTAGCTTTGATATGCTAATTGAGAATAGTTCTTTTTTAGTCATTAAAGGAAAACCTCTCTTAAGCAGTACTTGGTTAACTAGACTTCGTTGCCCATTTTAAGTACTTAAATTTCAAAAGGCATGTTTAAGATATCTCTTTCTCATATGTGTTGAGTTAGGAAGTATGGTGACAACAAATTTATGCTGATTCTGATGTCTAACCAGATTTGGAATTGTCTTGGGAAGAGGTTGGGGCTTCCCTGGTGGTTCAGTTGGTAAAGAGTCTGCCTGCAATACAGGAGACCCCAGTTTGATCCCTGGGTTGGGAAGATCCCCTGGAGAAGGAAATGGCAGCCCACTCCAGTATTCTTGCCTGGGAAATCCCATGGACAGAGGAATCTTGTGGGCTACAGTCCATAGGGTCATAAGAGTTCAATACGACTTAATGACTAAACCTACCTAAACCTGGGAAGAGGAAGATTTGATAGGAAGGCTGTTGTTCTTAATTAGAAATGTAACAAAATTATAGCAGACAAATACCTGGTTAATTGAATGGATGGATGACAAACACTTGTAAAGTGTTTTCAGGCTGAAGTGAGATTCTTGATTTTGCAATGAGATGTACTAATTTATAGAAAAAGTTTCAACTGGTAATACCTGAAGATTTGGACTTAATATTTTTAGCCTTACCGATATTTTTAGCCTTATCTCTTACCTTGATGGTACTGCTTACCATGTTCTGTATTATAATTGCCATCTAATGTGTCTGTCTTCCAGCTGACTTGGAATTTTTTTAGACTCATTCATTGTAGTGCTAAGTTCGTGTTCAATGTAGGTCAAGAGCTTTGGAGCCAGAGTGACAGATCATGTATCTTGGCTCCATTATTTTCTGTCTCTGTGATCTAGGGGCAGGTTATGTAACCTATCCGTACTATGGTTTTCTCATCTGGAAAATGGAAATAATAATGGTATTTACTTTATAGAGTTGTTATAAAGTGTAGGTGAGTTAATACAGTAAAGTGCATTGAATGATGTCTGGTATAATAGTAAGCATTCTGAATAGCTCAAAAATATTAATTGAAAGATAAAACAGACTGGGAGAAAATATTCACAATGTTTGATAATATTCACAGTATTTGTTATCTGTAATAAACAAAGAACTCTTAAGACTCAACAAGAAGAAAGCAAACAACCCAGTCAAAAAATGGGCCAAAGACTTTGACAGATACCTCACCAAAGATGATATACAGATGGTAAATAGCATATGGTCAATAAGCATATGATACCATCAAGGAAATGGAATGTAAAACAACTAGGTACCACTACACAGTTATTAGAATGGCCAAAATCTGAAACACTGATGCCACCAACTGCTAGCAATGATATGGAACAACAGGAAGTCTCATTCATTTCTGGTAGGAATGCAAAATGGTATAACTACTTTGAAAGACAGTTTGGTGGTTTCTTAAAAAACTAAAAATCTTTTTATCATATGATCCAGCAGTCACATATCTTGGTATTTACCAAGGAAATTGAAAACATGTTCACACAGAGGCCTGTATGTAGATGTTTCTAGCAGCTTTATTCCTAATTGCCAAAATTTGGAAGAATCAAAATGTCCTTCAGTAGGTTAATTGATAAACTATGATACCTCCAGATAACGATATATTTTTCAGCATTAAAAGAAATGAGCTCTCAAGTCATGAAAAGACATGGAGCAACCTTAAATGCATATTACTAAGTGCTAGTCTGAAAAGGCTACATAACTGTATGATTACCACTATATGGTGTCTGAAAGAGGAAAAAGTATGGAGACGGTAAAATGATGAGTGTTTGCCAGGAGTTGGGTGTGAGGAAAGGGATGAATAGGCAGAGAATGGAGGACTTTTAGGGCAGTGGAAATACTCTGTATGATTTTATAATGATGGATATATGTCACATGTATTTGATGAAACCCATGGAATGAATGTACATTACTAAAAGTTAACCCTAAACCACGGACTTAGGGTAATTGTGATGTGTCAGTGTAGGTTGATCTTTAGTAACAACTGCAGCCCTCTGGTGATTGATATTGATAATGAGGGAGGCTATGCATGTGTGGGGTTAGAGAGTATATGGGATATTTCTGCACCTTCCTTTCAATTTTATTGTGAACCCATGTATGAATGTGAGAGTTGGACTATGAAGAAGGCTGAGCGCCGAAGAATTGATGCTTTTGAACTGTGGAGTTGGGGAAGACTCTTGAGAGTCCCTTGGACTGCAAGGAGATCCAACCAGTCCATTCTGAAGGAGATCAGCCCTAGGATTTCTTTGGAAGGAATGATGCTAAAGCTGAAACTCCAATACTTTGGCCACCTCATGCGAAGAGTTGACTCATTGGAAAAGAGTCTGATGCTGGGAGGGATTGGGGGCAGGAGGAGAAGGGGATGACAGAGGATGAGATGGCTGGATGGCATCACTGATTCGATGGACATGAATCTGAGTGAACTCTGGGAGTTGGTGATGGACAGGGAGGCCTGGTGTGCTGTGATTCATGGGGTCGCAATGAGTTGGACACGACTGAGCTACTGAACTGAAAACTGCTCTAAAAAAAGTCTTAAGAAAAATAGTTGCTAATGCTGCTTGTTGTTTTTGTCCAGCACAGTATATAGCTTTAAACTGTTTATTAACTATGAATAAGTGCAATATAGTAAAATTATAATCTAAAATCTGAGGGCATCCTAGTACATTTAGTGAGAAACTAACATTTGGCAGATCACTACAGTCTTTCATTTAGGATACAATAGTTTTTATCTTTATAACAGTTAAATTTATTTATATATTTATTGGACTCTGGTTTAACTCTAAAATATCAGCTCAGGGAAGAATACAGTTGGCTCTTCCTATCCATGGGTTTTGCCTCCATGAATTTGACCAATTGGGGATCAAAACTATTTGAGGAAAAAATTCCAGAAAGTTTCCAAAACCAAAACTTGAATTTGCTGCACACTGGCAATTATTTTCATAGCATTTATGTTATATTTATATCTATTTTCATAACATTTACATTGCATTAGGTATTATAAATAGTCTAGAGATGATTTAACATATACAGAAGGATGTACAGGTTATATGTAAATACTGCACCATTTTGAATAGAAGATTTGAGCATCCTGGATTTTGGTATCCCTGGGCAGGGTGGGAAGGGTGTCTTGGAACCAGTCCCTCTTGAATACCATGGGGCAACCGTACTGACATTTCCAGTTATGTAATTTGGTGGTAAAATTGTTTTATATGTAAATCTGGGGAGATCCTTTCAGAAAACTATAGAGTGGAGTAGTGCATCATTCAGTAGTATATTGCCAAATAAAAGCACTTCAAAACCTTTTATCCCACAATAAGGTAAAGACAAAGGAAGTGGGTGTGTTAGGGGGATAACTGTAACTTCCAAAAGTGTATCTAGTTGTATTTTCTCAATGTTTGAATATCATCACTTCTGGGAGACAAGCTGCTGCTTGTGCTGTGCTGTGCTTAGTCGCTCAGTTGTGTCTGACTCTTCTGTGACCCCATGGACTATAGCCTGCCAGGCTCCTCCTGTCCGTGAGGATTCTCCAGGCAAGAATCCTGGAGTGGGTTGCCATGCCCTCCTCCAGGGGATCTTCCCAATCCAGGGATCGAACCCAGGTCTCCTGCATTGGAGGTGGATTCTTACTGACTGAACCACCAGGGAAGCCCTTTCTTCTTCTTCTTAATGCTTTATAAAGTTTTGAGTGATTTCATATATGTTCTTATTTGATACTTGGTGAACCTGTTTGAGATAGGTTTCATGTTTTTTTTTTGTTTTAGCTCAGATTCTAAGATAGTAGAATTAGTCTGAAGTCACTAACCAGTGGAGCTAGAACGTAAACCCTGATTTTTAAGTTCTGTGTTCTTTTTAAAAAGTAAAGACCAACTTTTGCCTCATTATCCTCTGCTGTCTCCCTCCCTTAGAGGAGGAAATGTTTGCAGCTATTTATACTAGAGGTAGTTACTTTGCAGGTCATCCTTATACCATATTTTGAGAAATTCATGCTTGATTCTGGGAAAGGGAGGAGCCAGAAGTAGCAGTACAGCAGTAGGAAGCACTACAGTGAGCTCTAATTCCATGGCAGAGGTTGTTTTACTCTTGCTTAGATAGCTTGATGGCAACCATAAATTCACCTGTGTTAATTATTGCTGAAGGAAATTTGCAGGTAAATCCTGCCTTTGATTGCTGCAGAAGTGCTTTTATTACTTACTTTTGCTCTTGATGAAGAATGGCTAAAATTGTTTTCCTAATGGGTCATTATTAGGTACGTTCCGTTACATGTGCATCACAATTTTACGTTTTTCTAATACTTATGTTTATCTTATTTTTGGCTGTGCTGAATCTTGATTGCTGCAGACTTTTTTCTCTAGCTATGGTGAGCAGGAGCTACTCTCTAGTGGCGGTGTGCTGGCTTTTCATTGCAGTGGCTTCTCTTGTTGTGGAGCATGGTCTCTGGGGTGTTGAGGGCTTCGGTAGTTGCAGCACATAGACTCAGTGGTTGCAGCTTGTAGGCTCAGTAGTTGTGGCACATGAGCTTAATTGCTCTGCAGCATGTGGAATCTTCCCAGATCAGGGATTGAACTAGTGTCTCCTGCATTGGCAGGTGGATTCTTCACTGCTGAGCCACCATGGAAGCCTGCACAGTTTTACATTATTGCATTTCTTTGGTCGAAATTGTAACTGGCAGGTTATGTTATAGCTCAGTCATTATATAAAACAAAGATTATAGTTTGTTAATATACCATTATTGATAGCCACTGCATTTTGCATGCTCTGGGCTAAGTAGTTTTTAAGTTTTAGTGATAATATGTGTTACTCACCCTATGAGATAAATATTATCCCCATTTTATAGATGAAGAAACTGAGACTCAGTGACTTGCCTAACTAAGTAGCAGAGACAATACTGCAAAGGTCTGCAGGGATTAACTCTGTTATTCTGTTGAATCAGATATTCTAAAATGTTTATTAAAACAGGAATGACCAATTCCAGTGCAGTGTGACTCCCTTTGAATCTATTCTGCCAGAATTCCTTCCCCCCGTTCCACCCTAACAGCAGCTATTTGTGGTACTCCTCAAAACCTGATATGCAGTAAAAAATGCTGAGTTATCAAATTGAGTTTTTAATAATATACTATGGGTACTGTCGCTGATAGAGCAGAACTTGCCATCTCTTAAATGAAACTAATTGTTTGTGCACAGCTGTTTAGAAACTGAGAAGCAGAATTGTTCCTTTTGGTTGTATAGTGAACCAGAATCAGAACTAGGTCAGAATTCATTTGCTCTGATCATCGCTTGGGTAATTAGTGAATCAAAAGATCAAAGTAAATGCATCTTTTAAAAATTATACCTTGATTCAGAGAGGTTGAATTAATTGAAATTTGCTCATGTTGAACAAGAAATCCAGGGTTCTTTTTGACTCACATTTGAAAAAGAATTTAATGATAGTGGTTGTTAATGACTTACTTGGTGCCTGTTACCTATGCTTGGTGGGTAAGGAAGAATGCGTTAGATAGATAAGTATGAGTGTTTCTGGCATTTGGATTTGGGATTCCTTTGCCTGCATTCATATTAAGACAAATTGGTAAAAAAAAAAAAAAAAAAAGATATACTTTGTTTTTCCAAATCCAAGGACTTCAGTTTTCTCTTACTGTAACTTTTATAGATTATCTTGCAGAAAACTCAAAGATGATGAAGAGAATAGAAAAGAAAGGAAATCCCTTATTTCTGTGTTTCTTAAACTAGAAATAATGAATAAAAGATGGCAAATGAGTGGTAGAATTAATAAAGCCATAGTGATTTGATTTGAATTTAAGTGATTGGATTTATAGGAAAACTTAAATGTTGTTGTATCCTGAATGCATGTAGCTATGATTGAAATTATCTGTCATTTAACGTGTACCTACTGTGTGCTCCTTAGTTAGTTTAGCTGCTCAGGTGTGTCTGACTCTTTGCGACCCCATGGACTGCCGCTCCCTAGGCTTCCCTGTCTATCACCAACTCCTGGAGCGTACTCACACTCGTGTTGGTGAGGCCATCCAACCATCTCATCCTCTGTCATCTCCTCCTCCTGCCTTCAATCTTTCCCAGCATCAGGATCTTTTCCAGTGAGTTGGTTCTTTGCATCAGGTGGCCAAAGTATGAGTTTCAGCTTCAGCATCAGTTCTTCCAATGAATATTCAGGACTGATTTCCTTTAGGATGGACTGACTGGATCTCCTTGCAGTCCAAGGGACTCTCAAGAGTCTTCTCCAACACCACAGTTCAAAAGCATCAATTCTTCAGCTCAGCTTTCTTTATAGTCCAACTCTTACATCCATACATGACTACTGGAAAAACCATAACTTTCACTAGATGGACCTTTGTTGGCAAAGTAATGTCTCTGCTTTTTAATATACTGTCTAGGTTAGTGTGCCAATTATTATGGAGGTTACAAAAGGAATATGAAGTCATTGTCTAAGAAATGAGTCACTTTGGAGGTGATAAACCTTACACTCTAAACGTAATACACATTCTGAAACTGAAAATGTAATAGAAGAAAACATTCATGTGTTAATTATTAAAATTATTAATGGTGTTAATAATTATTAATGGTGTTATGCACTAACAGATGTTTCTCTCCTCTTTTTTGAAGCGGGGGAGCGGATATGGCTTTGGTTTTCTTTTAGGACTTTACAAGGTGAGGAATCTTTTCAGATTCTACTTGGTCTAGTCTTTATTGAGGCCTTGGCTTTCTTTCTGAATTTATTGCTGCTTAAAATAAAAACACCATGAGGGTAAGGATTATGGCTCTCATGTTAATCACTGCATTCCTAGTGTCCAGTGCTCAATAAATATTTATTGACTACATTAAAATGAAAGAGTCTCTCTTTTTCCTCTGTCTTCAAAAGTTTCTGTTCTACACTGGCTTCATATCGGCGTTTTATTTTCTCTTGATTTGTTATCCTAGAGTAAGTGAAATAATTCCGTCAAAGATTAATGATTTTCTACTTGCCTAATCTAAAGGATTCTTGTTATCCATAGTAGGTTACTGCTTGACTTTCCTGTAACTTTGATCCTATTGTCTACCTGTTCCTTCTTGAAATTCTTTTGTCCGTTTTACTTTCTCAGTGTTTCAGACTATAGCTCCTCACACGTCAGTTTTCATTCTGCCCATCCCTTTAGTTTGTGTTTCTCAGAGTTCAATCCCCAAGGAATTCTTCATCTATATACTCTCCTTGTTGAAGTAATCCCATCTCTGTTCTTTTGCTTGTAACTAAATGTAGGTGTCCATAGTTAAATCTCTAACTTTGATCTCCCTCTGGAGCTCCAGACTTAATTATTAGTCATCCAGTAAATATTAAGTATATGTCAGAACTGGGAATATAGAGATGAATAAGATACAGTCTTTGTTCTAGAGAACTCACAACTTAGTTGGAGGAGAATAATTAGTAAACTAGCAGTTATGTAGCACATTATATTAGCGTGCCTGGGACTATAGAAAAAGATAGCCTAATTCAGTTTGGAGGGAGTCAGGTAATATTTTCCCTCAGTGTTGCTTGAGATAATCAAAAACTGTTGAGGATTTTACCAGGTGAATAAAGTGGAAAGACTTGTTTATGTTGTGAAGTCTGGTCATGTGCTTTTTGGTGATGAGACAGCCATATGGAAACCTCAAGGTCTGAGGATGTACAGCCTCAGCACAGAAAGTGAGAATTGTCCAGTCAGTGAAGCCAGTGTCTGTGCCAGCAAAATGGTATGAAGTATTAAATCTAGAGGGAGAGAGGTGACTGTAAGAACAAGAGAGTCATTTATAGAATTCTTCACTACTCAATCAAAAGCAATGTGTGTGAGGGAATCATCTAAACTAAGCCTCTGAAAGTGATGTATGCTAGATTTGCCCTTCTCTGTGATTCCTGTTGTATAGTTTAATAGTGGTCATAGTACTTAAGGGCTTGCCCGACAGCTTAGCCAGTCAAGAACTCACCTGCCAGTACAGGAGCTACGCAAATTTGATTCCTGACCCAGGAAGATTCCCTGGAGAAGGAAATGGTAACCTGCTCCAGTATTCTTGCCTGGAGAATTCAGTGGACAGAGGAGCCTGGTGGACTGTAGTCCATGGGGTTGCCAAGAGTCGGACATGATTGAGTGCATACGCATACACACACAGTAAATCAACGTGGAGCTTCTCAGGCTTTAATAGGCATGTGAGTCACTTGGAGATAATATTAAAATGCAGATGCTGATTCCTTGTGTCTGAATGGGGCCTGAGGGTCTACATTTCTAATAAGCTCCTGGTGATGCCATGCTGCCAGTCCCTGTACTTTAAGTAGAAAGGGACCAAAGGAGCCAAAAGTGGCCAAAGGGAGAGGAGACAGCTTATATGGGATGTGAATAATTATTACATGTTTGAGGAACTGGAATTAGTTCATGAGACCTAGATCATACGGCATATTATGGGGTATGGTGGAGCAGTGATGAGTGAGAATGTAGAGATAGGGATCAGAACTTGATTTCCGAAGGAGCATTCCCAGGTGGTGCTAGTGGTAAAGAACCCGCCTGCCAGAGTAGGAGACACAAGGCTCATGGGTTTGATCCCTGGGTCGGGAAGATCCCCTGGAGGAGGAAATGGCAACCCACTCCAGTTTTCTTGCCTGGAGAGTCCCATGGACAGAGAAGCCTGGTGGAGTTCAGCACATGGGGTCATAAAGAGTCGTACATGACTAACATGACTTACCACACACCACATTAACTTTATGCTGAAGGCTGTGGAAGGGCCATTTTGAGCAAGAGAATGCTTTGTCAGATTAGTGCTATTTAGCATAAAGAGATGCATTAAATTTTCATCAGAGAGAGGTCAAAATACTTGTGGCTCATTCTCATAGAGTAGCTGATGATATAGATCTAAGCTGGAGAAGGATTTGAATTTTTAGCCAATAGATTTACAGGCATGAATCAATTTGGCAGGAGAAAGAAAAAAGAAAACCAAAGATCAAACACTGGAAAATACTAACTTTTTCAGGACAGGGGGAAAGGACAAGGAAGAGCTTGTAGAGGAGACCCGAATGTGGCCAGAAAGGTAGAAGGAAAACAAGTAGCGTGTCATTGTAAGAAATCTTGATGGAGGAAACATTTGACAGTGCCAGAGAGCGCAAATAAGATAGAACCTGAAGAGTTAACCACTGGATTTTTAAATTTGGAGATTATTTGTAACTTTAGCAAGAGACATTTCAGTGGAATGGTGGAGACAAAAACAGTGTTGTAGAAGAAGATGGGGAATGCATTGTGGATAAGGAAATAGGTTTGGCGGCGGTCGATGACTTTTTAGGAGATGTTGGCTGAGCAGGGATGTAAAGAGATGGAAAGAAAGCTAAAGTTGAGATGTTTATGTGTTTGAGGAGCTGGTTTAGGAGAGAGCTTATAGAAAGGGGAAGATTACAGTTTAAACCTCTTGGAGCCAGATACTTGGGTGCCATCTTCAGTGCTTTGCTTCTTAGTGTTCTGCCAAACCCACAAAATTTTTACCCTCTGGGTATTTGTTGAGTCTGTTCTTGCTTGCCTGTTCCAGTCACCGGTGTGTTAGTTCTACCCTTACTATTCCTTGCCTGGACTTTTGAATGGACCTTTCTCTCCCCCACTTCCAAACAAGGCAAACAAAGAGGCACCAGGGAAAAAGAAGAATCTGTCTTCTGTACTCTGTGTTAGAAACCATGGAGACGATAGATACTGAGATTATCATGGATGTGCAGATCTGACCCTGACACTCAACAGCTTAAGTCCCCTGAACTGACTTCATCACCTACACAGGATTTTCAGCATCAAGCTTTTTAACATGATGTATAACAGTCTTTGGGCTTCCCTGGTGGCTCAGTGGTAAAGAACCCACCTGTCAACGAAGGGGACATAGGTTCTATCCCTGGGTCAGAAAGATGCCCTGGCAACCCACTCCAGTGAAATCCCATGGACAGAGGAGCCTGGCGGGCTACAGTTCATGGGATGTCAAAAGAATTGGACACAACTGAGTGACTTAAAAACAGTAGTACCCTCTGGAACTCTTCATTTCCAACTTTATTTCCTCTCACCACCACCTTCTGCTTTGATCCTGTAACACTAAGAAAACTCCTCTCTCCTCTCCCCTCCTGCCAAACTCTTTCTTTCACCTGCCAAACTCTTTCTCCCCTCTCCCCACGTACTTGTTTTTTTGCCTCCAGACTCTACTCATTTTCTACTTCCTGCAGTTCTTGGGGGGCTGCTCTTTCCTAGCAAACTCTGATGTACTCCTTTCTGTGTTCCCATAGTGTCTTATTTGTCCACTTACTATTATGTTTCCTAAATTATTGACACTTGCTCCAGTTTTCTCCTACGTTATCGACACTTGCTCCAGTTTTCTCTGTTTACATTAGATTTGTAAGGAATTTGTCTAATTTGTCTCTAAGTTCTTGCTGCCTGCCTCAGTTCTGGTAGAGTTGGTGCTCAACTCATGTTCACTGATTAGATATAAAAAGAATTGTATGTGGGGGTGGTAGCCTTTAACTGGACCTGGGAAGAATGGTAGGATTTCAACAACTGGCCTTTGATGAGGAAGAAGATTTACTACAGAGTGACCAGCATAATGTAAGAGCATTGAGATGGTAAATATAATATTTTTAGATAGGCTGAATACTTCTTTAGACAGAAAAGAAAAGGTAGAAAATGTAATAGGAAATATAATTCGAAAACTAACTTGGGTACAGATGAGATAAGGCCTTAGCTGCTATTCTTTAAGATTTTTATTTTCCTTTTCCCCCCATAACAACCCTTGTGGATTTTTAAATTGAGAAGTAACACCAACTCTTGAATTCTGAGTAAAAGCTCTGTTTCTTCTTGAAGTATCCATGTAGAATAACTTGTCTATTTTGTGCAAAGTTTTAGAAATTTCTGCTTTAAAAAAAATTCCTTTTCTAAGGATTATACTATGTTGCCCTTTAGGGATGCATTACTGTTTTCTGTTATTTTAATATTTTAAAAAAGTATCCATGATTACTTCTGTTTTTTTTTTTCCCCTCTTCACATTGATTATCAGTTACTGAGGGCAGTTTACATTATTTTTCCTTTAATATTAGAAATTAATATTAAAGGGGAAATATTAAATTTCTATATTTTTAATATTAATAGTAAAGGAAAATACTAATTCCTTTAATATTCTAATATTACAAATTTCTACCCTTAAGAGAACTTTCTAAAGTTGCTTCCTTTTTTGCATGGTAACTTGCTTCCTAGAATTGTTTGTTGAAATCTGTAAGTCTGCAGGTATTGCTTTACCTGTGTTTTTCCAGATTGTAAAAAATATTAAAATTGGTTTTACGTCATTCACAAGGGAGCCTACCTGTTGACTCTTGCCTTTTGTATATTCCCTTAAAGCGGTGACCAACTTACGGTTGTGAGACACTTTCAGTTGTGTTACAGTGTGATACTGTGAAATTGTGGAAGGAAATCCAGGAGTGAATGTTTTTGTGGAACTATTAGACAAGATTAGGCCAAAGGAGGGAATAGAATATAGGGTTCAACAGGTATTCAAAGGGGTTGCCCTTTATTGTGTTCCTGTAGAGAAAACGAAACCTGTGACCTATGCTTATGCTATAGTTGAGAAAATTCTATATATAAATCAACAGTAAATGTTACGATAGAGTTTATATTTAAATGCTAAGTTGCATGAGAAAACAGCTGAATACCAGTTGAGTATGAAATTCAAGACCAAAGGAATCATCAAAAAGTAAATGTATCCTGAAGAACTTCATAAAGGAAACTGGACTTCAGTGAGCCTTAGATAAATTAAAATTTAGATAGATGGGAAAGTGGTTGTGTTAAGAGTTGAGGAAGGAAGGGTGAAGACAGGGATAGGAGCTAAAATAGGGAGGGACATATTTGTGTTGAGTGAGGTATGGATGTGCTTGGGGGTATAGGAGAGGGTGGATGTGGGGACTGTGAGACCTGTGTGGTTGTGTGAAGCTTGTGGGGATGTGTGAGAAGAGAGGATGTGAGGGTATGTGGAAGTTTTGAAGGTATGCAGTGGTGTGTAAGAGGAACGAGTGTGTAGAGGTGGGAAGGTATTGTGGGGTATGTGAGAGTAAGATGTGTGTTGAGGATGTGTGTGTGGGGATATGATGGTATGCAAGAGAGTATGTGTAGGGATGTGAGAGGAGCTGGGGGAATGTGTGGGTTTGAGAGGAAGGTGTGTGTGGAGGTTGCCTGTGTGTTCTTCTCAAAGCAAAGAACAATTTTTAGTGGAGTGAAAAATGTCTGAAATATAATGAAACGATCAATATTCAAACATGCCTGTTAGTCATTGTGGTGCTCTCATGTAGCATTGGAGAAGGAAATGGCAACCCACTCCAGTATTCTTGCCTGGAGAATTCATGGACAAAGGAGCCTGGCAGCCTGTAGTCCATGGGGTCGCAAAGATCTGGACATGACCGAGTGACTGTCACTCTCTCTCATGCTAGCATAGCATCACATTAAGTGTGGGCCTATTTCTTCCTCGCTTTAATATTCTATCTGGTGATCTCTGTCACTTGCTTAATCAGAAATGTACTTGTAATCTCAGATAACTGCCTATCTGCATTTTTTGAGTTAGTCTCTTGAGTAAAAGTGTATCTTGCCAGAGTACTGAATTTAACAAGCACTTCTGTTAAATTTTGGTTTTTCTTGTTCATGCATTTGCACCTTCAGAGCAGTTGTTACACTTTGTACGGTCCTTCACTGTCTAGTACCCTGTGAGCTGCTTAGGACACAGTTGCACCCTTTACTCTTTCAGGCCTGCTGGCCTGTAAAATCACCATGTGGGCACTCTGATGCCATAGGTAATTGGTAATAGGTAGGTAATAGGTACCATAGGATAATAGGTAATTATCATACATCTTTTAGTTGCAAAACCTGTTTTGCCTGGGTTTTCTCATTTCTTACTTCTGTTAATCCACTCACTGTATTGTGGAAACTCCACTATTTCCTTCTTCCCTTTTAATGAGCTTCCTTTTTCATTGTTTCTCAGTATAGGCTGCTTTTTGCATTTATGCCGTTCTTTTCCCTCAGTACCCTCTTCCTTCAGTAGGTATCTTTACTTTCCAAATATATCTATAATCTTTTTCATAACTGCTTCTTCTGTGAAGCCTTTTCAAATTAATCCTTTTTTTAAAAATCACTTTGTCTTCACATTCCTCATGTACTTTGTTTGCAACAGGCGAAAAGTTATTTTAAATAATTTCTAAACTTTTTATATATCTAATATCCAGAGTGAATTGCAGATTCCTCAAGGACAGAAAAGGACTATTTTATTTCTTTTGGTATATTTCCCTACACTTTGCATACTCTGAGCCCTTAGATATGGGTATCCATCCATCTCTTGGTTTGGAACTCCCCTCCTGTGTCTAGAGGTCATACATGGAGAGGTGTTTCTCCTGCAATGTTGTACATTCTAGTTCTTACACTTATGGATTTTTATGATACTAAGAATTTGTTAAGAAGACATTTTCTCCTTCTTTTTGGTCATTGTTGAGTAAATACCAACAAGCTAGTACCTCATTACTAAATTAATTGTTAAGTTAGCTTTTTCCTACTCTTACCTTCTGCTAATCACTCTCTTTGCATTTTTAATACCTAAGAATTTTGAAAGAACTGGGACCTGATTAAACTTAAAAGCTTTTGCACAGCAAAGGAAATTGTAAGCAAGGTGAAAAGACAACCCTCAGAATGGGAGAAAGTAATAGCAAATGAAGCAACTGACAATGGATTAATTTCCAAAATACACAAGCAGCTCATACAACTCAATGCCAGCAAAACAAACAACCCAATGAAAAAAGTGGAAAAAGGACTTAAACAGACGAAGACATACAGATGGCTAACACACAAAGGAAAAGATGTTCAACATCCGTTTCAGTTCAGTTGCTCAGTCATGTCTGACTCTTTGCGAACCCATGAATCGCAGCATGCCAGGCCTCCCTGTCCATCACCAACTCCCGGAGTTCACTCAAATTCACGTCCATCGAGTCGGTGATGCCATCCAGCCATCTCATCCTCTGTCGTCCCCTTCTTCTCCTGCCCCCAATTCCTCCCAGCATCAGAGTCTTTTCCAATGAGTCAACTCTTCGCATGAGGTGGCCAAAGTATTGGAGTTTCAGCTTCAACATCAGTCCTTTGATTGAACACCCAGGGCTGATCTCCTTTAGGATGGACTGGTTGGATCTCCTTGCAATCCAAGGGACTCTCAAGAGTTTTCTCCAACACCACAGTTCAAAAGCATCAATTCTTCGGCGCTCAGCTTTCTTCACAGTCCAACTCTCACATCCATACATGACCGCTGGAAAAACCATTGCTCATTATTAGAGAAATGCAAATTAAAACTACAATGAGATATCACCTCATACCCATCAGAATGGCCATCATCAAAAAAAGTCTAAAAACAGTAAAGGCTGCAGAGGGTGTGGAGAAAAGGGAACACTCTTTCACTGTTGGTGGTATTGTAAATTGATACAGCTGCTATGGAAGACAGTATGGAGATTCCTTAAAAAGTGAAGAATAAAGCCACCATATAACCCAGCAGTCCAGCTCCTAGGCATATACCTACCCTGAGGAAACCAAAATTGAAAAAGACACATGTATCCTGTTGTTCATTGCAGCACTATTTACAATAGCTAGAACATGGAAGCAACCTACATGTTCATTGACATATGAATGGATAAAGAAGTTGTGGTACATGTACACAATGGAATATTAGCTAGCCATAAAAAAGGAATGCATTTGAGTCAGTTCTGATGAGGTGGATGAACATAGAACCTATTCTACAGAGTGAAGTGAGTCAGAAAGAAAAAGATAAATATTGTATTCTAACACATATATATGGAATCTAGAAAAATGGTACTGAATAATTTATTTACAGGGTGCCTGTGAAAGTGCTGCACTCAATATGTCAGCAAATTTGGAAAACTCAGCAGTGGCCACAGGACTGGAAAAGGTCAGTTTTCATTCCAGTCCCAAGGAAAGACAATGCCAAAGAATGCTCAAACTACCCCACAATTGCACTCATCTCACACGCAAGTAAAGTAATGCTCAAAATTCTCCAAGCGAGGCTTCAGCAGTACGTGAACCGTGAACTTCCAGATGGTCAAGCTGATTTTAGAAAAGGCAGAGGAACCGGAGATCAAATTGCCAACATCCGCTGGATAAACAAAAAAGCAAGGCAGTTCCAGAAAAACATCTATTTCTGCTTTATTGACTATGCCAAAGCCTTTGACTATGTGGATCACAATAAACTGTGGAAAATTCTAAAGGAGATGGGAATACCAGACCACCTGACCTGCCTCTTGAGAAACCTATATGCAGGTCAGGAGGCAACAGTTAGAACTGGACATGGAACAACAGACTGGTTCCAAATAGGGAAAGGAGCACGTCAAGGCTATATATTGTCACCCTGGTTATTTAACTTCTATGCAGAGTACATCATGAGAAACGCTGGGCTGGAAGAAGCACAAGCTAGAATCAAGATTTCCGGGAGAAATATCAGTAACCTCAGATATGCAGATGATACCACCCTTATGGCAGAAAGTGAAGAAGAACTAAAGAGCTTCTTGATGAAAGTGAAAGAGGAGAGTGAAAAAGTTGGCTTAAAGCTCTACATTCAGAAAACTAAGATCATGACATCCGGTCCCATGACTTCATGGCAAGTAGATGGGGAAACAGTGGAAACAGTGGCTAACTTTATTTTTCTGGGCTCCAAAATCACTGCAGGTGGTGATTGCAGCCATGAAATTAAAAGACACTTACTCCTTGGCAGGAAAGTTATGACCAACCTCGACAGCATATTAAAAAGCAGAGACATTACTTTGTCAACAAAGGTTCGTCTAGTCAAGGCTATGGTTTTTCCAGTAGTCATGTATGGATGCGAGAGTTGGACTATAAAGAAAGCTGGGTGCCGAAAAATTGATGCTTTTGAACTGTGGTGTTGGAGAAGACTCTTGAGAGTCCCTTGGACTGTGAGGAGATCCAACCAGTCCATCCTAAAGCAGATCAGTCCTGGGTGTTCATTGGAAAGACTGATATTGAAGCTGAAACTCCAATACTTTGGCCACCTGATTCAAAGAACTAACTCATTGGAAAAGACCCTGATACTGGGAAAGATTGAGGGCAGGAGGAGAAGGGGACGACAGAGGATGAGATAGTTGGATGGCATCACTAACTCAATGGACATGGGTTTGGGTAGACTCCGGGAGTTGGTGATGGACAGGGAGGCCTGGTGTGCGCGGTTCATGAGGTCGCAAAGAGTTGGCCACAACTGAGCAACTCAACTGAATGGAGAAACAGACATAGAGGATAGACTTACGGACACGGGGAGAGGAGAGGGTGAGACATATGAAAAGAGTAACATGGAAACTTACACTACCATTTGTAAAATAGATAGCCAACAGAAGTTTGCTATATGGCTCAGAAAACTCAAAACAGGGGCTCTATATCAATCAAGAGGGGTGGGATGGGGCTGGAGATGGAAGAGAGGTTCAAAAGGGAGAGCATATATGTATACCTATGGCTAATTCATGTTGAGGTTTGACAGAAAACAACAAAATTCTATAAAGCAATTGTCTTTCAATAAAAAAATTTTTAAACAGGTACATGCAAAAAAAATTTTTGTATTTTATCTCTCTTAGGAAATTTTGCAGAATACCTAATCTGGGTGCCTGTGCATTTATATATGGTGTATTTAATTATAAATAAAATTTGACAGCTGATATATCAATATTTTGTGAAAGAAAAAAAAAAAATGGTAAAAAGCTGTGCTATCTGTTTCAGGTCAGTCCTAGCAGGCAGAGGCGTGGAACAGCTGCCTTGTACTGTCTTTTTGGTGTCAGTGGAATTGAGCAGATATGTATTGAAAAACTTGTTTTATAAATATTCTGAGGACTAAGTCCCCTACTTAACCATCTGTTAAGATTTCATTTTAAAGACAAACTTGCCTCCTGCTTTTTGGGATCATCTTAAAAAGCTGCTCGCTCACATTGCCATCTTCTTGCTCTTCCTCAAGTTGACATCCTGTTTATTTTTCTACTCGTTCTCTTCTCTAGTTACTTCCCATTTACATTCTTTGTAACTTGATTTTGTTTGTTGGAGAGAATTTGTTGAATGGCTGCTGTGTTAGAGACTCTTATTGGTGAAGATTGCTTGCTCTCTGATGCAAACAGCAGCAAAACTGGTCACACACCTTCAGTTTCCTCCTCTGAGTTAGCATGGCAAACACAGAGCCCATGGCTTGTTATGTATGTATTCTATCCAGTAAAATTTAAATGATTGATAGTTAACTTCTTAAATGTGTGCTGCCTACCAGTTCTGCACCTGTCCACATTGGACATATTATGTGAAGCCCAGTTAAAAGTAAAATATACTTGATGTAAAAAAAGCTTGTTATATCTTAATGGAAAGTTGAGTTCCATGCTATGTTGAGTAGTTGATTTAAAGCATTGGTAATCTACATTGTTTCCTATTATATTTTCAGGATATTCCTCAAACCTCTCTTTCATTTCTTTATCAGTCTGACATCAACAGACTGCCACAGTTTTTCATCTAATGCTTTTTGGTTTAATATTGCTATTTCTGCAAATTCAGAGAAGTTGTCACTGATGGCATCTCTTGGCTCATACAATTAAAGAAGCATTGCTGTGACTTCTTCCTTTGACAGAGTGTTGCTCGTGATCACGGTAGTGGTCTGAGTCACGTACTACTGTCTCCACGTTATCTCATTGAGCAGGATTTGTGACAGATTTTTGTTAAATGAATCCTTTCTTTTGCATATTTTCTTCCTTAATATAATGTATCTTCTAACTCACAAAATGTTACTCATCTGACTTTACATATAGATGTTTTAGTGATACAAGTTATAGTCGTCTTTCTGTGGTTTCTAGGTTTTTCCTTTTCTTTTATCAGAGATAGTCATTGCCTTACTTCTTGGGAGCACCTTTTAAGTACAAAAAGAGAGAACGCAATGAAAAAAAAATTCCCAAGAATAATTTTCAGGCATAGAAGGGGACTATTTTTAGGATAGGCAGAGTGGTTTATGTGCCTTTGAATGCTCATTTACTTGATACCTAACTTGTAGTTCCTACTTTGGAGACAGTCACGGTAGCTTCATTTCCAGATGGTGTTCCTTAAAATGTACATGTACATTATTTGTGATAAGACATTGTTTTGGATTTTTTTAATAAAATAAACTAGATGTTACAGTTTTAGGAAATGATTGAAAAGATAGAGTGGGTATGTTCTAAGAAGATCACATATGGCACGTGTTATAAAGAGGGCATTGGGCCAGTCAAGCTCAGGATGGTAGAATGTCTGGCATGCTGCAAAAGAAATACAATACAAGCCATAACTGTGAACCACAAAATATAATTTTAGATTTTCTAGTGGCCACATTAAAATAAAGTTAAAAAGAAATTAATTTTAATGTTTTATTTAATGCATTATATTAAAATATTATTTCAACATATAATCAAGAAGAAAATTGTAAAATTATTTTGTACTAAGCCTTTGAAATCCAGTGTATGTTTTATACTCATGGCATATCTTAATTCAGATCTTTCCTGCTGCTGCTGCTGCTGCTGCTAAGTCGCTTCAGTCGTGTCCAACTCTATGCGACCGCGCAGACGGCAGCCCATTGGGCTCCACCATCCCTGGGATTCTCCAGGCAAGAACACTGGAGTGGGTTGCCATTTCCTTCAATGCATGAAAGTGAAAAGTGAAGGTGAAGTCGCTCAGTCATGTCTGACTCAGAGACCCCATGGACTGCAGCCTTCCAGGCTCCTCTGTCCATGGGAGTTTCCAGGCAAGAGTACTGGAGTGGGGTGCCATTGCCTTCTCCGCAGATCTTTCCTAGCGCTGGGTAAACTACACGTGGTTGTGGCTGCTGTGCTAGACAGCTCAGGTATAGTGTATTTGGTGAAATGATGGTGATGTCCAGAAAATGGGGGAGGCACAAGAGGAGCAAACATGAATCTCTGAGATAGACCTGGCATAGGTAATTCTATATGAAATTGTCTTTAATTTCGGGGCGGGGGGGTCACATTGAGAAGTTGGAGTGAAACAGAACTTTGGTAGATGGTGAGAAACCAGCTGGAAGGTGAAAACAGCCTAGATTCTAAAGATAAAAGTAGGAAAAGGCAGGACTTGACAATCGCTAGTATTCAATAAGAAGAACAAAATAATTGATTATCATTTTAAAGAAAACATCTTTCCCAGCCAAGGGCTTTTTAGGGTAGGCCGCAGAAAGTGAAGAGGAACTAAAAAGCCTCTTGATGAAAGTAAAGGAGGAGAGTGAAAAAGTTGGCTTAAAGCTCAGTATTCAGAAAACTAAGATTATGGCATCTGGTCCCATCACTTCATGGGAAATAGATGGGGAAACAGTGGAAACAGTGGCTGAATTTATTTTTTGGGCTCCAAAATCACTGCAGATGGTGACTGCAGCCATGAAATTAAAAGATGCTTACTCCTTGGCAGGAAAGTTATGACCAACCTAGACAGCATATTGAAAAGCAGAGACATTACTTTGCCAGCAAAGATCTATCTAGTCAGAGCTATGGTTTTCCAAGTAGTCAAGTATGGATGTGAGAGTTGGACTGTGAAGAAAGCTGAGCGCTGAAGAATTGATGCTTTTGAACTGTGGTGTTGGAGAAGACTCTTGAGAGTCCCTTGGACTGCAAGGAGATCCAACCAGTCCATCCTAAAGGAGATCAATCCTGGGTGTTCATTCGGAGGACTGATGTTATAGTTTGGCCACCTCATGCGAAGAGTTGACTCATTGGAAAAGACCCTGATGCTGGGAGGAATTGGGGGCAGGAGAAGAAGGGGACGACTGAGGATGAGATGGCTGGATGGCATCACCGACTTGATGCACATGAGTTTGAGTGAACTCCGGGAGTTGGTGATGGACAGGGAGGCCTGGTGTGCTGCCATTCATGGGTTCGCAAAGAGTCGGACACGACTGAGCGACTGAACTGAACTGAACTGAACTGATGTCATTTAGTTTAGAGGAGAGCAGTACAGTAGTTAACTCATAGTGGCACCCAAAGAGAAACCATTGAGGTCAACAGGTAAACTTAATTGCAGAGAAAAAATGGTGTGGGTAACAGGGAGACAGGGGAGGATGATTTATACTCATACAGTAGAAAGGAAGGGTCTGAGGTAAATGATTGATTTTTATGAAATAGGCACTGGGCGAAGTTCTTAGTAATTTAAGAGCAAATGAAAGATGCAGAATACCATATCAAAATTTATTGCTTAGGGAGTGAATAAGAGGACCTAGTGATAGGGCTATGGCCACAGTATAGAAGTGAGGTTAAGAGCTCATACTTTTAATTTTGGTCCAGTCCTGTCCTGGCCATTTAACTTTATATTTCTTGGCAAATTAAAACCACCCAAGTTGCAGTTTCTTCATCCATAAAATGGGCAGAAATAGCACCTACCTCATAGAATTACATCAATTGAATAAGATTATGTATTCAGTGACTTTGGCCAGCATGTTACATCTTCCTGTTATTCCTCTTAAGTTTAGAATATCCAGAGGGAAGAAAAAGAGTTAATACAGTGTTTTCTTGGAATACTTGGTTACACCACATCTTCTAAGTGATTACCCTTTAAAGCAGTTTTCAGAGTTTAGGTTGGTGAAAACTCTTGATTAATAGTTGATGAGAAATTTCTTTAAATGTAGTTCCTATTAAATGAAGAGAGACTGACCACAGTGACCTAATCACTTTATCTTTCTGGAACTCAGTCGAAATTGAATTAGTGTTTCTCCAGCTCTGGTTTGAGGACCTCCCAGCATTAGAATCACCTTGAGTACTGGATAAAATTGCAGATTCTTGATCTCCACTTTAGACCCACTGAGTCAGTCTCTGAGAGTAGAGTCAAGGAAATTTTCCTTAGCACTCAAGTATAGCTGATCTACACCACATCCAGTTTGAGAACCACCAGAAAGGTGATTCGGAGATCTTTTTCAGTTCAAGTATGAATCTGTTCATATATTATAAGCCTAGAGTAGGAGTTGGATAGGAATAATGATATCTATTCCTGTTTACCCTGTAGGATTGTTGTGAAAAACAATAAGATATCTTTCAGTTTGTAAAAATAACTTTAAATGAAAAGATAATTAAATTTTAGACTTCTGTGGTGTCTTATGGGCTTCCCTGGTGGCTCAGATGGTAAAGAATCTCCCTGCAATGCAAGAGACCCAGGTTCAATCCCTGGGTGGGGGAAGATCCCCTAGAGAAGGGAATGGCTATTCACTCCAGTATTCTTGCCTGGAGAATTCCATGTACAGAGGACCATTGCGGGCTGTAGCCCGTGGGGTTGCAAAAGATCAGACATGACTGAGCAACTAATTAATGGAGTCTTATATATAATACATATTACATACGTATAAGTGTATTGTAATTTATAATACATATCTGTGTATGTGTTTGTGTGTCTATTTGCAGTGACTCTTAGCTATAAATCTACAATGATTTCTGTATTAGGTGAGTCACAGTACTTACTAAGTATTTGTATCAAATTCTTTTCAAAAAAATAATGAGTTTATTTTTATTTCCCTGATTTCTGTTTGATTTTTTGCTTTTATTAGTTGCCTGGAGGTCCAGTAGGATTATATCCATTCAAACTAGTCAATATATAACTTGAAGACTAATGTCTGTTCTAGATTTTTAAATTTACAAATTAAACTATTTAATAGTAGGAATAATAATTCCTACTATTACAAATTACAAATATTGGAATAGTTTTTTTAAAATAATCTTTGTGATTCAGTTGTTTGGATTGTTCTATTTAGAGATTATCCGTACTCTTTCAAACTCTTTTCCATCAGTTAAACCCTCTGCTCTCAACAAAGAAACCCAGTCCCACCGCTAGGGTATTTTCTGGGGATAAAATATAATCCCCCATTTTTTTCATTTCTAGAGAGGACACACTGTTAATAGGTATCTATTTTGTGTTGGTTATAGTGTTTCATGCTTTAAAAACATGCTTATTTTGGTATCCCTTGTCTAATTCCTACACATAATTTAATATAGGTATACTTATTAAATGATTTTTAAACATGCAGTGTGTTGACCAGACAGCACACTTTTAGAGAATTTAAATTGATTTAGTTAGTTTGGACTGGGGCCAGAAATCAATGTCTTGGTTGTACAAGACACTAGATTTAGGTTGTACGTGGCTCATACTTTGAGAAACATGCTTCTGTTTCCTGTTGCCTCCAGAGGCATAAATTGTAGGCACTGGCAGCACAACATAAATTAGGAATAGTATGCTTCCAGCTTGAAAGTGAACATAAAAATTTTGCACATCAGAACTGCACATGTGTTTGTGTACGTTTTTTCCATAGAACTCAAGATAGTGTTAACACAGATAATGGGACAAACTTAACCACCTGCAGGTTAAAGCTGTTTAATAACACAGAAAACGTTTTTATAAGTAAGGAAATCATAGGACATAGCTGGATTTTGAATGAATCTGTATTTCTTAGCCTTCCTTTTAAAGTTAGTTTCAGAGATTAAAAAATGTTACCATCAATTAATGGAACTTTTAGATTGTGTGGCAAAATAAACAGAGAAGCAGAAAATAAGATAGGCAGTGTCTAGCACTTCTGTTAAGAAAAGCTATTGAGCTTTATTGTATGCCTAGTACTAGGCTCCTGCAAGCAAGGTCTGCAACACCAGCATTCACCTCTTGAACGGATTAAATGCCTTTATTCCCATGAACCATCCCCAGTTTTCAGTCTTTTCCTGTTTCTTGAACAGTCTGCTTACTCACTCTTACTTCTGTTTTTCTTGTAATATATCTCAATTTTTGTCTCCGTTCCTGGCTTCTTAGTTTCCCTCTTTACTGTATGGTATAATGAATGAAATAGCTTATTACAAATTTAAAATTCCTAAATATCAGACTAATCAAAAAATTTAAAATTGATTTGATAAAACCCATTTTCTTTACTTACACCAGTGCTGCTTCCTTTTCTCCTAGGTGTTTACTTCCAAACCTTTTCTCAAGTGTTAGGTATATGCTGTAAGTGCTACTTTATATTTGAAAAATGCTAGTATTAAAGATGGATCATAGACTGTGTAGCACATAGTGCATAATTTTCATCAGCCTGTCACTTCCATTCTCTTCATCAGACTTAGGAAACTTTTAATACCTACTGAATATTTAAGTTCCTGTTGGGCTCAGACTTTCTTGAAAGGAATTCCCTGTTCTTAGTTTGTTTTCAAAAAGCAAAATTGCTCTTCATTGAAAATTAGGGCAGGTGGGTATAAGTGCTAAACTGGAAGAAGGTGTGTAAATTCCACCAGGAATTGGTTTTCAGATTTAGTGGAGGCCTGGGATTAGAATTGTTGACCCCTGAGTCACCAGCCGGCCAGCTGCTTAACCAGGAGCAACTCAGATGGATGCAGTTGTTGTTCCCCGTGTCCTTTTAACTGCTTTTCGTCTCCATCCTTCTCTTTCTCATTGCGCCTGCCCTTGCTCCATCTCCTCAGTACTCAGATACATCACTGAATATGAAAAAGGGCAACAACAGTAGTGCTGCTACTAAAGCCTTTGTGTCTGTGCATTTCTTTGCTTTCTGCTATACATGTCTGAACCCAAATTTCCACTTCTAGGGTAGCGCTAAAGCTACACATTGGCCAGCTGTGGCCTTAGTTAGTTTCTGGCACTGGAAGGTAGCTTTTAACTTGAAGAAAAGTGACCTATATTTGAACTTTTCTTATTTTGGTATCTTACAGTGACTTACTAGTAAGAATTTTTTTTTTTTTTTTTAACCTCATGTTTAAATGGTTCACAAATTAAAGACTAGGAACAGCCCCAATAGTTGTTAGGGTTCTTTGGATCTTTTGTCCTTAAGAAAAAGATGGATATAAACATTTCTGGGTGGGAGGATGTTGGAAAAAATGGTGGAATGGCATTCAAGGTGGGCTAACAAGTCTTTTTAGCTTATTAAACTTTTTAGGACATAAGCAAGGATATATCAGCAGATTAACCCCCTTCCACTATTGGGTTCAAAAGTATTATACATAGTTTTAACTTTATTTACTATTCTTAAGTTCTACATTTCCAGGATTGTCTGTTATACTCCTGAACATAAAAAAGTTACTTTTACTATTAGATTAAGTAAAAAGGTGTTTTTCTAGTTTTGTTAATGGGTTATAGGTGGTGGCTTATTAGAAAATAGTTTAATCATTCATATAGGGAACTTCGCTGGTGGTCTAGTGGCTAAAACTCTGGGCTTCCACTGCAGGGGGTGGGGATTTGATCCCTGGTCAGGGAACTAGGACCCTGCAGTCCCCAAACTGTAAAAAGTCATTCATATAGATAGGAAATCTTACCGGGTATTGAGTATTGTTGAAGTAGACATACCTTGTTTTCAATGTAAACATTACATTTCAGATGAAAGTTACATTAGTGAAGGTGATAAAATTTGTAGACTAATTGTGAGTGATATGCTTTCTAGGAGTTTATATGAAAGCTTTCACAAGAAGGTTAGTCTAGAATATCTGTGTTCTGCCATTTGTTTGATACTTGATGAAAACTGTTAGTGCTCCATTTATCATGCTTGTTTTTTACTCTTTGATAACTAAATTTCTTAACTACTGACTGGTTATACACGCTTTATCGCACTGCGTGGATATAGCATATTTTACAGATCGAAAGATCTGTCTAGTCAAAGCTATGGTTTTTCCAGTTGTCATGTATGGATGTGAGAGTTGGACTATAAAGAAAGCTGAGTGCCGAAGAATTGATGCTTTTGAATTGTGGTGTTGGAGAAGACTCTTGAGAGTCCTTTGGACTGCATGGAGATCCAACCAGTCCATCCTAAAGGAAATCAGTCCTGAATATTCATTGGAAGAACTGATGCTGAAGCGGAAACTCTAATACTTTGGCCACCTGATGCAAAGAGCTGACTCATTTGAGAAGATCCTGATGCTGGGAAAGATTGAAGATGGGAGGAGAAGGGGATGACAGAGGATGAGGTGGTTGATGGCATCACTGACTCGATGGACATGAGTTTGAACAAGCTCCATGAGTTAGTGATGGACAGGGAGGCCTGGTGTGCAGCAGTCCATGGGGTTGCAAAAAGTCAGATTTGACTGAGCAACTGAACTGAACTGAACAGATTGAAAATTTATGGAAACCCTGGTTTTAAATAAGTTTATTAGCACCATTTTTCCAACAGCATTTGCTCACAGCGTGTCTCTGTATCATGTCTTCTTGTACAGTTAATAGTCTACAGTATGGTGTAAACACAACTTATATGCACTCAGTTTCAGTTCAGTCGCTCAGTCGTGTCCGACTCTTTGTGATCCCAACTCTTTGCAGCACACCAGGCCTCCCTGTCCATCACCAACTCCTGGAGCTTACTCAAACTCATATCCATCGAGTCAGTGGTGCCATCAAGCCATCACATCCTCTGTTGTCCCCTTCTCCTCCTGCTTTCAATCTTTCCCAGCATCAGGGTCTTTTCCAATAAGTCAGTTCTTCACATCAGATGGCCAGAGTTTTGGAGTTTCCGCTTCAGCATCAGTCCTTCCAATGAATATTCAGGACTGATTTCCTTTAGGATGGGCTGGTTGGATCTCCTTGCAGTCCAAGGGACTCTCAAGAGTCTTCTCCAATACCACAGTTCAAAAGCATCAATTCTTCGGTGCTCAGCTTTCTTTATAGTCCAACTCTCACATCCATACATAACTACTGGAAAAACCATAGCTTTCACTAGACAGACCTTTGTTGGCAAAGTAATGTCTCTGCTTTTTAATATGCTGTCTAGGTTGGTCATAACTTTTCTTCCAGGGAGCAAGCGGCTTTTAATTTCGTGGCTGCAGTCACCATCTGCAGTGATTTTGGAGTCCTTAGATAACCAGTGGTTAAATGTTGACTTCTACTTTTATTCTCCTTTCACACACATGTATGCACACTCTGTGTCTGGTTTCACAGTGTTCAGTGTTTATATTTTTATGTTATTCCATGTTGGTTGTGTTTTCAGTTTATATTACTTAAGCTAGATGGGCTGAATCTTACACTGTTTTGTCAGACTGATAGTACTAAGTACAGAGTATAACAGGCAAGGCAAAAAAAAAAAAATTCTGGGAAGATTGCCAGAAAGTGTTTGTGTTATCCTTTGGAAGTGATTGTTTGGTAGTAGGAAGGTGCTTAGTTTAAAAAATAAAATATTAGATTGACAGGGCCTAACGTGTTGCCATGCAGAAATTTTATTTTAAAGTTTATTCTCTTTCCTCATATTTCTGACTTGTTTATCAGAAGTCTTTTGGGACATTTTGGACTTTACTTTTTTTCCTAATACTTAAAAACAGTGTATGGCAGCCAAATAGGGAAGGTGATTTGTCTTCTATGATGTTTATTAATATAGAAAAGAAAGGATACCAGAAGACCTTTGATGTGTTTATAGATGCATAAAAACAAATTATTAATATGAGTTTTAGTGGGAAAGAAGTTACATAACAGAGAGGTAATAAATAAGAATTTTACATTTTTTTTTAATACTTAGAATCTTATCTGTAAATATGAACGCTGTTGGTGATTTTTGAGATAAGGCTAGTTAAGTGATATTTCTGTTATTTAATATCATATTGTGTATTTAGTTTGCATTCTTTTCCATTAATAGAAGTGTGTTGCTATTTAAACTTCTAATAACTATAGCTAATTTTCTTCAGTTACTGGTTTTAAGTTGCCAGGTGTTACTTTGATGAAAACTTTTGTGATGGTTTTTTTTTTTTCTTTTGGTTAAGTTTCTCTTAATACTATTTATTCCTCAAGGGCAATATTTTACGTTATTTTCATGGCCGCTGAAGTGATCCATTTTTATATCAATGTTTGATGATTTACTAAAAAGAAAACCTGCATCTTCCCAAGTAAATAAAGCACTAAAACCCCTTAATATACCTGATGTCTTTTCAGAATAATTGAGGTTTGTAGGTTGTTTTTAATAGAAACTGTGTTGTATTATGTGTGTGTGTGTGTGTGTGTGTGTGTGCGCGCTATGCTTAGTCTCTCAGTCATGTCCGACTCTTTGTGACCCTGTGGACTGCAGCTCGCCAGGCTCCTCTGCCCATGGGGATTCTCCGGGCAAGAATACTGGAGTGAGTTGCTATGCCCTACTCCAGGGCATCTTCCCAACCCCCGGACTGAACACAGGTCTCCCGCATTGAAGGCGGATTCTTTACCAACTGAGCCACCAGGGAAACCCATTGTATCTGTTTGTGTTTGTTTTTCCTTAATCTAAGGATATCTGTTTTGATTTTGAGAATTTACCTTTTATCTCTGTTCTAAATTTATACCCAATTTTGGCTTCTGTGCAATTTTATTTTTATATATTTTTTAAGGTTGACTTTTATGTAACATTTTTATTTACTTACTTTTGGCTGCACTGGGTCTTTGTTGCTCTGCCCAGGCTTTCTCTAGCTGTGGTGAGCTGGGGCTACTGTTTGTTGTGGTGCGCAGGCTTCTCATTGCAGTGCTTTCTCTTGTTGCAGAGGCCAGGCTCTAGGGCGCCCAGGCTTCAGTAGTTGCAGCATGTGGCTCAGTAGCTGTGGCTCCTGGTGTCTGGAGCACAGGCTCAGTAGTTGTGGCACATGGGCTTATTTGCTCTGTGGCATATGGGATCTGCCCAGACCAGGAATCCAACCAATCCAACAGTCCCCTGCATTGGCAGGCAGATTTTTAACCACCACCAGGGAAATACTGTGCAATTTTAAAAATAGTCTTTTTATTCTGATGGGAGTGTTGGCCTCTAGCTATAGCACCGTGATCCCCCTGTTCCCCCCAAAATGAACATCAAAATATCAGAAGTCTGTTTTGTGCAGTCTGTGTAATACTTATTTCTACTTGTACCTGTTTTGACGTAATTCACATTTTGGATGAGCACCAGAGAACTGCACAGAACTGTTTTAATCTTGAGATCTGGGCATTTATAGATAGCCCACCCATTTAGTGGCTATAGGCAAAATTACTTTTCTGTTGTTTATTGTCTTTGAAGGTATCTTGCTTATTCTGGATAATGCATGTTTTTCATGACAGTAAGATAATACTAAATCAAATCCCTTATGATTATACAGGGGAAGTGAGAAATAGATTTAAGGGACTAGATCTGATAGGTGGCTCAGGGTTAAAGCGTCTGCCTCTAATACGGGAGACCTGGGTTCGATCCCTGGGTCGGGAAGATTCCCCTGGAGAAGGAAATGGCAACCCACTCCAATATTCTTGCTTGGAGAATCCCATGGACAGAGGAGCCTGGTGGGCTACAGTCCATGGGGTTGCAAAGAGTCGGACACGACTGAGCGACTTAACTAACTAACTAGATCTGATAGAGTGCCTGATGAACTATGGACAGAGGTTCATGACATTGTACAGGAACAAGGATCAAGACCATCCCCATGGAAAAGAAATGCAAAAAAGCAAAATGGCTGTCTGAGGAGGCCTTACAAATAGCTGTGAAAAGAAGAGAAGCGAAAAGCAAAGGAGCAAAGATATTCCCATTTGAATGCAGAGTTCCAAAGAATAACAAGGAGAGATAAGAAAACCTTCCTCAGTGATCAGTGCAAAGAAACAGAGGAAAACAACAGAACGAGAAAGACTAGAGATCTCTTTAAGAAAATTAGAGATACCAAGGGAACATTACATGTAAAGATGGGCTCGATAAAGGACAGAAATGGTATGGACCTACAAAAGCAGAAGATATTAAGAGGTGACAAGAATACACAGAACTATACAAAAAAGATGTTCACGACCAAGATAATTACGATGGTGTGACCACTCATCTAGAGCCAGACATCCTGGAATGTGAAGTCAAGTGGGCCTTAGAAAGCATCACTACGAACAAAGCTAGAGGAGGTGATGGCATTCAAGTTGAGCTTCCCAATAAATCAGAGCAGCTAACTACTCGTTGCGAACTTATGGCAAAAGTTGTCTGTTTACCAACATCATAGGTCATCCTCTTTGTAGGAGTAAAGGAAACAGAGCTGAACATTTTCTGGTTAGAACTTTGCTAAAAATGCAAAGAAATTTAAAAAATATATTTCAGTAGGCATATTTTCTTTCATGGTATTAAAATATGCAAAGCTGCAAAGCACAAAGAAGAAACAAAGTCCTTTGCATCCAGGAAGGCAAGTCGCTTCAGAATATGGGCATCATCATGTAAACGTGTAGACTCTATGCAGCCATTCAATTCATTGTTTACATTGAGATTTTAAACTACAGGCTCAAGATTTCCATCTTTGAATGATATTGATACTGCTGATGTGTACTTAGCAGACCAATTCTTCAGACTCACCTGGGCGACCTCTGGTTCACTTTAAGGAAATCTTTCCACGCTCTCATTATTTGGGTGAGGAGGTTAACATTTCTACTAAGAATGTTAAAATTTCTGCTAAGAACAAAATGCTTTCTGTAATAATTGTCTGAGAAAAGAAGAGAAGCAAAAGGCAAGGGAGAAAAGGAAAGATATACACATTTGAATGCAGAGTTCCAAAGAATAGCAAGGAGAGATAAGTAAGCCTCCCTCAGCAATCAATGCAAAGAAATAGAGAAAAACAATAGAATAGGAAAGACCAGAGATCTCTTCAAGAAAATTAGAGATACCAAGGGAACATTTCATGCAAAGATGCGCACAGTAAAGGACAGAAATGGTCTGGACCTAACAGAAGCAGAAGATATTAAGAAGAGGTGGCAAGAACACCCTGAAGAGCTGTACAAAAAAGAGCTTCATGACCCAGATAGCCACAATAGTGTGATCACTCACCTAGAGCCAGACATCCTGGAATGCAAAGTCAAGCGGGCCTTAGGAAGCATCACTACAAACAAAGCTGGCGGGGGTGATGGAATTCCAGCTGAGCTGTTTCAGATCCTGAAAGATGATGCTGTGAAAGTGCTGCACTCAATATGCCCGCAAATTTGGAAAACTCAGCCGTGGCCACAGGACTGGAAAAGGTCGGCTTTCATTCCAATCCCAAAGAAAGGCAATGCCAAAGAATGTTTAAACTACCGCACAGTTGCACTCATCTCACATGCTAGTAAAGTAATGCTCAAAATTCTCCAAGCCAGGATTCAGCAATACGTGAACCGTGAATTTCCAGATGTTCAAGCTGGTTTTAGAAAAGGCAGAGGAACCAGAGATCAAATTGCCAACATCCGCTGGATAAACAAAAAAGCAAGGCAGTTCCAGAAAAACATCTATTTCTGCTTTATTGACTATGCCAAAGCCTTTGACTGTGTCAAAGCCTTTATCACAAGAAACTGTGGAAAATTCTGAAAGAGATGGGAATACCAGACACCTGACCTGCCTCTTGAGAAACCTATATACAGGTCAGGAGGCAACAGTTAGAACTGGACATGGAACAACAGACTGGTTCCAAATAGGGAAAGGAGCACGTCAAGGCTGTATATTGTCACCCTGGTTATTTAACTTCTATGCAGAGTACATCATGAGAAACACTTGGCTGGAAGAAGCACAAGCTGGAATCAAGATTGCCGGGAGAAATATCAATAACCTCAGATATGCAGATGACACCACCCTTATGGCAGAAAGTGAAGAGGAACTGAAAAGCCTCTTGATGAAAGTGAAAGAGGAGAGTAAAAAAGTTGGCTTAAAGCTACACATTCAGAAAACTAAGATCATGGCATCCGGTCCCATCACTTCATGGGAAATAGATGGGGAAACAATGGAAACAGTGTCAGATTTAATTTTTTTGGGCTCCAAAATCACTGCAGATGGTGACTGCAGCCATGAAATTAAAAAACGCTTACTCCTTGGGAGGAAAGTTATGACCAACCTAGATAGCATATTAAAAAGCAGAGACATTACTTTGCCAACAAAGGTCCGTCTAGTCAAAGCTGTGGTTTTTCCAGTCGTCATGTATGGATGTGAGAGTTGGACTGTGAAGAGAGCTGAGCACTGAAGAATTGATGCTTTTGAAATGCGGTGCTGGAGAAGACTCTTGAGAGCCTTTTGGACTGCAAGGAGATCCAACCAGTCCATATTAAAGGAGATCAGTCCTAGGTGTTCATTGTAAGGACTGATGCTGAGGCTGAAACTCCCAATACTTTGGCCACCTCATGCGAAGAGTTGACTCATTGTAAAAGACCCTGATGCTGGGAGGGATTGGGGGCAGGGGTAGAAGGGGATGACAGAGGATGAGATGGCTGGATGGCATCACTGACTCGATGGACATGAGTTTGAGTGAACTCTGGGAGCTGGTGATGGACAGGGAGGCCTGGCGTGCTGCGATTCATGGGGTGGCAAAGAGTCAGACACGACTGAGCGACTGAACTGAAGATAATACTAAATACCAGGAGGAGAGTTAGCAAAAAAGAGAACCACAGGGTAAATATAAATGAAATGAGGCTTTATTTTGTCAGATAGTATAAGATAAACATACTGCTAAATACTTAAATCACTTATATATTATTATACTTAGACCAAATAAGAGACTATGGAAAGCAAAAAGTTGATCTCCATATTCTAATTTGTCAGTTTTTTTGGATACCTGTGGTCATTGGGTAAGCATGGATATTACAGACTTTTCGGTTTTATTGAGTTTCCAAACTGTTTCCATTCTAACAGTTTACCGATATTCAGGCGAAACTTAAAAATGTCACTTCCATTCTTTTAATGTCTTGCAAACCTGACTTGATTATGCCCAATACTAAAGAATATGGAACGTTCGTGTTTAGTGAAAGAAATCTTGTCAAACGCTGATTAATCACAGCCCTGCTTATTTGGTCATGATCTTCTCTGTCTCTGTTTATTTCAGTTCTGTTGCTTGCCTTAATAGTCCTGCTTTAGTCCTGTTTCCTCCATAAAACATTCTTTTTTCATTTCCTTGTGAATTGGTTGATTTAGTGCATGTTTATTGAGTTCCTGTACTGCCCTGGAGAAGGGAAAGGCTAACCACTCCAGTATTCTGGCCTGGAGAATTCCATGGGCTTGATAGTCCATGGGGTCACAGAGAGTCGGACATGACTGAGCAGCTTTCACTCACTGTGCTAGGTATTGGTGATACAACAATGATAACAGAGCTTGTTCTGGAAGCTCTTAGTCTAGTGAACGTCCAGGTTATCATCTGCAAATTCCTGTTGCATTTATTGACAGCCCTTATCTAGATTTTTTAAATTTATAGTACAAGCATATGATCATTTTATCTGAATATGTTCAATATAAAAGGAAAGTTTTCTACAAAGATTATAGTCAGAAAAAAGTCATTTTATATTTCAGACTTTGCAAGGTTTTTTCTTTTTGAGGCTGTCAGTATTTATATTCTGAATACAAGTATAATGTTTTGTAGAAGACAGGCTTGAGATGATGTCAGTAAGTACTAATTTTGAATGTTTATGGAAATTTCCTGACGTAAAAAGGGAATAAAGAATTTAGACAAATAAATTATTCTTGAGGGGTGTTGATTTACTGTCATAATTCGTTTTAAAGTATTCACAAAGTTTTAAAAAGTCTTTAAAAATCTCACTTTAAAGAGCAGTGTTGTAAGTAATTTATGGACATTGTAATATATACTATAAAACAATGGGAAAAAAGCACTATGTTAGTATTATGTGAATGAAAGTTTGTAGTTTGGAAAAGTATTTCCAGTGACAATATTCTATATGACTTCAGAAAGTATTGCTTCTCAATGGAAATGAAGGTAATTCAAGTTTTGATACTTTTAAATGACTCAGGCCCAAGATAATGAGTTGATACTTGTGATATGTGAAATTTGAACAGAGTTGTTTTTAAAATTTTTGTGCTTCATGATTTTAAAACATTGATAAAAGTAAATTAATGAGTTAAAGTTTATATTGGGCTTTTCATACAAATATGCAAAGGTTTGTATATTTCAAATTAGTCAAAAGAATTTAAAAATATCCTCTCATTGATAAAAATTAAGGCATCCATCATATTGAGGGTTGTATGGTATTCATTTATGGTAGGTTACTTGCAAGTTTCTGGGTTGTTGGATGACTATTTAACATAGTGAGAAACTGTTAAAAAATACATGTTGAACTAATAAAATGCTCTATACATTTATTAAGATTTCTTCTTGGTACCATGAGGGATGATGCTATACCAGAATTTCCCAGTTATTTGCTTAAAATGATTCTTCTGTATAATGTTTTTAAACAACTTTATTTCTTGTTTTATATTATGTAATGTTGTGGGTTAAAAGCATAATTCCATAGATGATTCTCTTTGGACATGTGTTCTACCCCTGGAGTGATAGGAGGAAGTGGCATGTGAAGCAGAAACAAGAATTGCTTTTATGTTGTATTTATTAATTTTGAAATCGTTAATCCTTCCTGGCGAACTAAGTTGCCTTTGGGAGGCACAAGTTTAAGGAAGACATTCAGTAGCATGCCTATTGATATTCTGTTCTCTATGACTTGTTGATAGTTTCAGACCTTATTAAACTACTTTTCCAGAAGTAAGCCTCAGAATTGTAAGTTGTCAAGACAGTTCTTTTCTTTACATTTATTGTTGGGTGCATATATAGGAAAATTATGATAGGATAAGGCTGGTTGCAAGGCTGTGAAAAACATCATCATCTCGGGACTTCCCAGGAAGTCCAGTGGTTAAGACAACATACTTCCATGACAGAGCATGAGTTTGATCCCTGGTCTGGTATGCTGTATACCATAAGGTGTGGCCGAAAAATAGAAAAAGAAGCATTGCCATCTTAATCAGATAAGAAAATAAATTGTAATTGTAAAAGAGTCCTTAATTCCATCTACTTGTTTCGGAGGAGATGGGGGTGCAGTAGTAGTTGGTGGGTTTTTAAAATTCAGTTGTTATATCACATTTTTACATTTTAATCTTTCATTAAGTACTGTTTCTCTTTGGAGGAAAGAAGGAAAGCGAAAGGTGAGGGAGAAAGGGAAAGGTATACGCAACTGAATTCAGAGTTCCAGAGAATAGCAAGGAAAGATAAGAAGGCCTTCTTAAATGAAAAATGCAAAGAAATAGAGGACAACAATAGAATGAGAAAGGCTAGAGAGATCTTCAAGAAAATTAGAGATATCAAGGGAACACTTCATGCAAGGATGGGCTCAATAAAGGACAGAAATGGTAAGGATCTAACAAGCAGAAGAGATTAAGAAAAGGTGGCAAGAATTCACAGAACTATACAAGAAAGGTCTTAATGACTCAGATAACCACAATGGTGTGATCACTCACCTATAGCCGGACATCCTGAAGTGTGAAGTCAAGTGGGCCTTAGGAAGCGTTGCTATGAACAAAGCTAGTGGAAGTGACAAAATTCCAGCCCAGCTATTTAAAAATCCTCGAAGATGATGCCCTTAAAGTGCTGCACTCAATATGTCAGCACATTTGGAGAACCCAGCAGTGCCACAGGACCAGAAAAGGTCAGTTTTTATTCCAGTCCCAAAGAAGAACAGTGCCAAAGAATGTTCAGACTACCATACAGTTGTCCTGATTTCACATGCTAGCAAGGTAATGCTCAAAATCCTTTAAGCTTGGCTTCAGCAGTACGTGCACCGAGAACTTCCAAATATATAAACTGGGTTTTGAAGAAGCAGAGGAACTGAAGATCAAATTGCCAACATTCGTTGAATCATGAAGAAGACAAGGGGATTCCAGAAAAACATCTGCTTCTGCTTCTTCTTCGTTGACTGTGCTAAAGTCTTTGATTGTGTGGATCACAACAAACTGTGGAAAATTCTTAATGAAATGGGAGTACCAATTACCTCACTTGTCTCCTGAGAAACCTGTATGTGGGTCATTAGAAGCACCAGGTAGAACCGGACATGGAACAATGGACTGGTTCAAAATCAGGAATGGAGTACACCAAGGCTGTATATTGTCAACCTGCTTATTTAACTTTTATGCAGAGTATATCATGCAGCATGCTGGGCTGGATCAAGCACAAGCTGGAATCAATACTGCCAGGAGAAATATCAACAACCTCAGATAATAAAGATGACTCCACTCTAATGGCAAAAAGTGAAGAGAAACTAAAGAGCCTCTTGATGAGAGTGAAAAAGGAGAAAGATAAACAACCTCAAATAATAAAGATGACTCTACTCTAATGGCAAAAAGTGAAGAGGAACTAAAGAGCCTCTTGATGAGACTGAAAAGGAGAGTGAAAATGTTGGTTTGAAACTCAACATTAAAAAACTAAGACCATGGCATCAGGTCCCATCACTTCATGGCAAGTAGAAAGGGAAAAAATGGAAGCAGTGGCAGATTTTATTTTCTTGGGCTGCCAAATCACTATGGACAGGGACTGTAGCTGTGAAATTAAAAGATGCTTGCTCCTTGGAAGGAAAGCTATGATAAACCTAGACAGTGTATTAAAAAGCAGAGACCTTGCTTTGTCGACAATGGTCAGTCTAGTCAAAGTTATGGTTTTTCCAGTAGTCATGTATAGATTTGTGAGAGTTGGAGCACAAAGAAAGCTGAGAGCTGAAGAACTGATCCTTTTGAATTGTGGTGCTGTAGAGGCTCTTGAGAATCCCTTGGGCTGCGTGGAGATCAAATGAGTCAATCCTAAAGGAAATCAAGCCTGAATATCCATTGGAAGGACTAATGCTGAAGCTCTAATACTTTGGCCCCTGATGCAAAGAGCCAACTCATTGGAAAAAACCCTGATGCTGGGAAAGATTGAAGGCAAAAGGAGACAGGGAAGGCAGGGTGTGGGCAGCAGAGGATCAGATGGTTAGATAACGTCACCAACTTGATGGACATGCATTGAAGCAAATTCTAGGAGAGAGTGGAGGACACAGGAACCTCATGTGGTGCCACCATGGGGTTGCAAAGAGTTGGACACAACTTAGTGACTGAACAGCAACAAATGTTTGGAGGGCAAGTAAGATAGTCTTGGACCGAATGACATTTTAATGTATGAAAAGGTGTATATAAACAACTATCTGAAACAGTGAATAAATATGAAATAAAATATTTTATGTTGGATGGCAAGTAGTGTGCATTTTGTGGGAGGGAAGCAGGAGTCCTGATGGTAAAACTTGAAAATTGTCGCATGTGTGAGATTTACCCTGGGAAACTTTTTCCAAGAGCTGGGCTTTCAGAAATGATTAGGATGATGATAGATGGCAAAGGGTAGGGCAGTAAAGAAATATTTGCTTGAACCATATCCATTGCTCCAGCACCATTTCCTGAAAAGGCTGTCTCTCCTCCATTGAAATTCTTTGGTTCATTTGTTAAAATTAGTTGGGCATATTTGTTTGGGTCTGTTTCTGGGTTCTCCTTCTGTTCTATTGATCTTTGTGTTTATCTCTCCGCCAGTACCACCCTGTCATATTTACTGCAACTATGTGGTAAGCCTTAACATCAGGAAGAATGATTTCTGTCTTTATTATTTTTCAGAAGATTTTAGAAAAAGCTCTTTTGTCTACAGAAATATGCTGAGATATTAATATGAATTATATATTTTATATATACAATTTATATATACAGATGTGTATATATAAATATAAATATATCAGTTTAAGAAGAATTGAAATGTTGGTTATGTGGACTCTTCCAATCCATGAACACCGTGTGTTTCTTCAAGTGATTAGGTCTTCTTTGATTTCTTTCATCAGTGTTTTATAATTTTCATCATACAAATCCTATATGTTCTTTATTAAATTATATGTAAGTATTTTATTCTCTTAGGAGCAATAGTAACATACTTTTAATTTTTAATTTCAGTTCTGCTTGTTCATTGTCAGTGTAAAGAAACATAATTGATTTATGTGTGTTGATTTGTTTCCTGTGACCTTACTGTGGACTCACTAATTCTAGCATTTTTTGTTGTTGTTTGAAGATTCCTTAGAATTTTCTGAATAGACAGTCATTTTATCTGCAAATAGAAACAGTTTTATATTTGCTTTTCCAATTGGTATGTCTTTAATTTCTTTTCCTTGCCTTATTGCAATATCTAAAGCTTTCAATGCTATGGTAAATCAGAGTGGGAGGAGTCGACATCAGAGCCTTCTTTTTACTGTTTTAGGGGGAGGCATTCATTCTTCCCCATACAGTGTGATCTCAGCTGGAAGCTTTTTGGCACGTGCTCTTTCTCAGTTTGCGGAAGTTTCTCTCTATTCTTGTTAGACTTATCAATAGACCATATGATTTTTCTCTTTTTGTCTGCTTGTTTGGCAGAGTGCATTTATTGACTTTTGAATATCAAATTAGCCTTCATGCCTGGAATAGATCCTACTTGGTTGTGGTACATTACTTAAAATATATTTTTTGGATTTTTGTTTGCTAAAATTTTGTTGAGAACTTTTTCATCTAATTTGTTGTTGTTCAGTCGCTAAGTTGTGTCCAGCTCTTTGTGACCCCATGGGCTGCAGCAGGTCCCTGTCCTTAACTATCGCCTGGAGTTTGCGCATACTCATGTCCGTTGAGTTGGTGATGCTGTCCTAGTGATATATTGGGCTATATACCCTGTTTGCCCTTTTTTGTTCTGTCTTTGACTGATTTTTGTATCAAGGTAATAGGTGCTTCATAAAATTAGTTGTGAAGTAGTCCCTCTTCATCTGGTTCTAAAAGAGATTGTGTAAAATTAATGCTGGTGTATTATTTTAATGCTTCATGCTTTTAAAAAGCAGAACCCCAGTTGTTCTCAGATGCATTCACATTAGATAAAATTTACATTTTTCTTATTGGAGGAATATCTTGGATTTGAGTAGGACTTTTACCGGTCTGTTTTAACAAATTTTAGGTCCTGTGTATTGCCTTTTTTCTTTTTTTAAATGGTAGGGGAAAAATAAAATTGTCAGTATCAGTCATTATGTATAAGCATTAGGTTGGAAATAGAATTATTATCTGAAATAATTTATCAAAAATAATTCTAATACTTGATTCTGTGATAGACTTACTGATTTGCAACTTGCCTGAGTATGAGTTATGAAACTACAGAATTATCCATGGTAATTTTGGAATTGTTAGGGAGACTGAATGAAATGTAGAAACAAAGCAGGGCAAGGTTTGGTAACTTGTTCAAGGTCAGTGTGTAAATTAAATTCCAAGTTCAGTTCACAGTCTTCTAAGCCAATACTTAACTGGGAAGGAACATTAGATCACCAGTGAGTCTTTGCCAAAAGAAGCAAAGAAAACATACACATAGTATCTATATTTCTATATACCCTCTACTGACCTCATATACTTTTCAGCTACTCATTCCTAGGGCATACAAAATGGTACTCAAAGGTAAATTTGAGAAAACACGTGGGGGATTCTGATGCACAGCATAGGTTAAGAACCATTATAATAAACCCCATACATTATGTCCATTTATTTCTTTTGAAAATCATATTAACTATTTGTAATTACTTTGTTAGAATAAACCTATGGTAGAAATTTACAGTTTAAGAAAATCTTAAATGTGAAATGCTATTAAAAACTAGAAAATATAGGTAACTTTTACCATCCTTTCTAGAAGTGCACCTTTAAAGTCACTAGGTGAGCGTAAGAACATAACAATACATGTAACTTGCTTTATTTTTCTAATTATGTTATTGTATTTAGTGGTCAGTTAGAGATATGATGGGATAAAGACTGATTACTGAATCAACTTGAAGATATGGGAGGGGGTTGGCAAAATTGTCAGTTTTCCCCATAAGCAATTTTCTGTCTGTGAATATCAAATGATAGTCTAGGTCTAGAAAGTCATTCTGAAATCTTATCATTAAATATTGAAAAGTATTAAATGCAAAATAATTGTTTATCTTTTTTCTAGATCAGAGGTGGCAAAGAAACGAAACGGGTGTTTCCCCCCCTCCTTCTATACTAATTCCAAGGCGCTTTACCTCAAGGTCTTTCTCAGTACATTGCTTCTGGCAGCCACTCTTAACTGGAATTGACACCAAAGATGAAACCTATCGTATTTGGCATTTTTGTTCTAGGCAATGTACTTTTTTGGTGGTCAGTTTTGTTTACTTTAAATGTTGTTCTGTGCCTCAGTGGAGTCTTTTTTTGGAAATTAAAAATAACTAATAGTGGTTTTTAATGTGAGCTATACAAATGGTAGTTCATAGAAGACCCCCCACCCCCAGCAAGACAAAACAAACGAAAGAAAAGTCCAGTTAGCTAAAAATTAGCATGTTGTTTCAAGAGATAGCTGACCACAGAGCCTGTAGGCCAAATCCAGCCTGTGAACTGAGGGATATTTACATTTTTAAATGGTGGGGGAAAATTTTTTTTTTAAAGAATATTTTGTGACATAAAAATTACATGAAATTTAGTCTTCAATGTCCATTGGTAAAGTCTTATTGAAATGTAGCAGTGCGCATTCATTTACTGTCCAGGGGATGCTTTTGTGCTGCACTGGCAGAATTGAGCAATTGTAAAAGAAACCATAAGGCCAACAAAGCCTTAGATGTTTACTGTCTGGCCCTTTCCAGAAAAAATTTGCCAGTCTGTTGTGAGATAATACAGGTAGTGCATGTTTGCTTTTGGGTTATTTAGTAAAGGAGAAAACTTAATTTGATGTTTTTTCAACAGGTTTCCGAAAAGGAATAATTTAGAAACATTGAGGACTCAGAACTTCTTTAGACTTAGCCCAGGGAGATTTTTATGTGGTTTGTATCTATAAATATCATCATATTAGAAATTAGGGCAGAAAATTAAAGACTATTTATTTAAAAGTGTCAATAATAAATCCATTATATGTTAACAAAAGAATCGATTTTTAAGAATAGATTTTTATGAAAAATATTTTCTAAAAAATTAGAGAAATTTTTTACAAATTTCTTTATAATTGTTTTAGTAGATGACAACTGAATTCTTGTATCTGTTTTTCCACGCCATTTGTTGTGATGCAAAAACTTGTGATGTTTTGACATGGAGGAAATCTGGCCATACACAGACATGTAATTAGAAAAATGGGGAGTATTTTAATAGCTTTTTAAGATAATTGTGGATATTTTTCTTTGATAGTACACCATAATTCAAAAAGTGGTAATTTCTTTGATGTTTTGTTTTTTTAAGTCAAGTTGATTGAAGTATACGTTGCAGAGAATAAAATATATTTTGTTTAGATACACAAGTCTGTGCAGTCTGATTAACTCATGAATTATATAACCATCACCACAATGAAAATGTGGAATATTTCCATCACCTCTAAAAGTTTCCTTATACCCTTTTGTAATTAGCCCTCTCCCCTCACTCTTAACTTCTGATCTGATTTTCATACCTGTACTTCTGCCTTTTCCAAAATATTGTGTAAATGGAATCATATAGTATGTAGCCTTTCAGTCCATTTTTGTTTTTAGCATAATGTGTTTGCAGTTTATCCATTTAGTTGCAGCTATCACCAGTTCATTTATTTTTATTGTATAGACGTTTATTTTTACATCTATCAGTGCTAGATATTAGGTGGTTTCTGGTGATTCTGAATAAAGCCACTTTAAAAATTACAGATTTTTGCGTGGATATATGTTTTCGTTTCTTAAATACCTAGGTATGAGATTGCTGTGTAGTATGGTAGATGCATGTTTCACTGTAAGAAGACTTTATCCTGAGTCAGTGGGCCATTTTGCATTCCCACTAGTAATGTGTGGAAGTTGCAGTTTCTCTGCATATTTCCCAAAACTTGAGACTGTATGTTTTTATTTTTATGTTGGTCATTCTAATGAATATTAGATCTAGTTTTAGTTTGCATTTCCATGGTTAGTGATATTATCTTTCTATGTAGTATTTCCCATTTATATTTCTTTGATAAGTCATCTATCTGAATCTCTTGCCCATTTTTTAGAAATTAGGTAATATGTTTTCTTATTATTGAGTTGTGATAGATCTTTATATTTTCTGCATATCTGTTCTTTTTTAGGTATATAATTTGCAGGTATTTTCTCCCAGTCTGAATTTTTTCCTTAACTTTCAAAGAGAAGTTTCAATTTTAATGAAGTTCAGCTTTTGAAGTCTAATTTTTTCTTTTGAGGCTCCTATTTTTTTTGTGTTTTAACAAATCTTTCATGTTAATAATTTAGGGTTACAAGATTTTTATTGTTTTTAGAAGTTGTATAATAATAGTTTAAGGTTTTATGTTAGGTAAAGTGAAGAGGAACTAAAAAAAGCCTCTTGATGAGAGTGAAAGAGGAGAGTGAAAAAGTTGGCTTAAAGCTCAGCATTCAGAAAACGAAGATCATGGCATCTGGTCCCATCACTTCATGGGAAATAGATGGGGAAACAGTGGAAACAGTGTCAGACTTTATTATTTTGGGCTCCAAAATCACTGCAGATGGTGACTGCAGCCGTGAAATTAAAAAACGGTTACTCCTTGAAAGAAAAGTTATGACCAACCTAGATAGCATATTCAAAAGCAGAGACATTACTTTGCCAACTAAGGTCCGTCTAGTCAAGGCTATGGTTTTTCCTGTGGTCATGTATGGATGTGAGAGTTGGACTGTGAAGAAGGCTGAGTGCCGAAGAATTGATGCTTTTGAACTGTGGTGTTGGAGACGACTCTTGAGAGTCCCTTATATTTGCTTGGAAACTCATATTTTATCATTGGAAGTGCATACTGTCAGTTGTTTTTCTTGAAGTAACAGGTTTAATTTGGTTCATTTTGAGAACATTTTTGCCAGATACTCAAATCTGAATAGCCATGCATGGTTGGTTTAGTTCACAACTCAGTCATGCAAGGGCTTTTTCTGGAGGCTGTCATTGTACTGCAGTGTGCAGCAGACGTGCTTCTGGTTAGTTACCACTTTGTCACACATAATATTGAGAAGAAATGTTGACTCACGGGTCAAAATTTAAGAAAATTAATAATGTTACTGCTTTTCATCAAGGACATTCTTAAGTAAAGCTGGCCTTTTACAGAGAAAACGTGATTTATTTGGTCACTTTCTACTATGTTTATTATACCTAAAATACAAAGATGGACCTGGAAACCTGAACCCAAAGTTATAACTGTAAGACAGTAAATTATTGACATTTTAGGAAGATCTGAAATTTGGTATACTGGGAGACAGTGTAAGAACAAATACAGTTATATTAAGTTGTTGTTTTATTATCTTACAGGTGCTATACTTGGTAGATCAGAAACTCAGGAGTGTATTTTCTATAATGCTAATTGGGAAAGAGATAGAACGAATCGCACTGGTGTCGAATCCTGTTACGGTGACAAAGATAAACGGCGGCATTGTTTTGCTACATGGAAGAATATTTCTGGCTCCATTGACATAGTGAAGCAAGGTTGTTGGCTAGATGATATCAACTGCTATGACAGGTAAGAAGGCATTTTGTTTATGATAGTGTTGAATAATTTTTACTTCTCCCTGTTTAAAAGTGGAAGAATCAATGCATGGATTTTCACTTAAATGCGTCTTTTTAAAGATGAGCGTATAAAGATCATTATAACATGTTGATGACAAAATACATATTTTAAAGTAATAAAACAGATACTGCATATTTATGTTTTATCTTCTGTTACTTCGAATTATCTACCAAGTAGTGAAAACTTTAGATAAGAAGCATTTATTTCTCTGTGTTGTAGGATTATGTTTTTTTTTTTAAACAGCAATTTTAATGAAAAGGGATTTTAAAAATTGCTTTAAAAGAGAGTATATCTGTTGAAAATCTATCCTGAAAGAGAATAAAGCTTAATCATAGTATTAAATTTCCTTTTAGTTTCCCTCTTTATGTATCTGGAAGAAATTGATCTCACTACATTTTCCCCTTTTTTTCCTTGCAGAGTAGGCCTTTGTTCTTTATCCCAAGGGACATTTTAACTTGACATTCAGAATTACATCAGAACTAACACAGTCCTCATAGAAAGCTGCATTTTATTTAAAAGATTTTGCTTAAGTTGTTTTATTCTTAAATACAGGGGATACAGGGGATATGTTATTGACTGCCTGTGATCTTTCTGTAACGTGTCCCTAGATGTTGAGCCGATCACTTAAACTGCCCGGGACACAAGATTTTCACTGTGGGTGGATGCTGATGACTGCAGAAGCTGAAAAATCCTAGATAATCAGATTTTTTGGAGCCAAATAACTAATACACTCCTGGAATCTAGCTATGTCCTGATCTACTTGCACGGACTTTAATTGATTACTGTAAATCTGTGGTTGATTGGCCATATGTGGTTAATAGTAAAATGTGTTGAATAAACTCATGAAATTGAATTAGTTCCACTTTTGGTGAGAAAATAGTCATATTTCTGCATCTGTGAATTTTCCAAGGATTACTGCTCTATAATTACACATTTTAGCTGTATTTCTGATTATTAGCTTCTTTATTAACAGAGGTGATCATTAAGTGATATTTGCTATTATGAAAGGATAAGTAGGGCCACTGGGGAAACAGTATGGAGGTTCCTCAGAAAATTAAAAATAACAATGATACAGCAGTTCCACTTTTGAGTTTCCAAAGGAAACAAAAACACAAACTTGAAAAGATAAATGCACCACCACGCTCATTGCCACATTACTTACAATAGCCAAGATGTGGAAGCAACCTAAGTGTCTGTCAGTGAATAAACGGATCAAGGAAATATGCTTTGTGTATACAATGGAATCTTTTTCATCTGTGAAAAAGAACACCTTGCCATTGATGATAATACTGATGGACCTTGAGGGCATTATCCTAAGTGAAATGTCAGATAGAGAGAAACAAATACCATATGATCTCACTTGTATATTAATCTTGGGGGAAAAAAAAACCCAACAACACAAACCCATATATATAGAAAGAGAACTGTTTGTGGTTGTTGGGGGCCAAGGGTGAGAAGTGGGCAAAATGGGTGAAGGAAATCACAAGGGTATGAATTATCAATTATAAAACAAATCAGTCTTAGGGATATAATGGAGAATGTGGTGTAATGGTGACTATAGTTAATAATACCATATTGTATATTTGAAAGGTGCTACAAGAAGAAATCTTAAAAGTTTGTTTACAAGGAAAAAAAATTGTAACTGTGTGGTGATGGGATGTTAACTAGATTATTGTGGTGATAGTTTCACAATATGCTCTAATTTTCAATCATTAGGTTGTACGCCTGAAACTAATGTTATATGTCAATTATATCTCAATTAAAAAAAAAGCCAAGGAGAAAGAAGTTGTGGAAAAATGAAGTTTGGGGATAATCTTTATTCAGAGTTTGTTGTTCAGTTGCTCAGTCATGTCCAGCTCCTTGAAGCCCCATGTACTGCAGCATGCCAGGCATCCCTGTCCTTCACAATCTCCTGGAGTTTGCGCAGACTCATGTCCATTGAGTCAGTGGTGCCATCTAACCATCTCATCCCCTTCTCCTCCTGCCCTCAATCTTTCCCAGCATCAGCGTCTTTTCCAGTGAGTTGGCTCTCTGCATCAGGTGGCCAAAATACTGGAGCTTCAGCTTCAGCATTACTCCTTCCCAGTGAATATTCAGGACTGATTTCCTTTAGGATTGACTGTTTTGATCTCCTTGAAGTCCAAGACACTCTCAACAGTCTTCTCCAGCATCACAGTTCGAAACATCAGTTCTTCTGTGCTCAGCTGTCTTTATGGTCCAACTATCAACATCTGTACATGACTACTGGAAAAACCATAGCTTTGACTAGACAGACCTTTGTTACAAAGTGATAACTCTGCTTTTTAATACGCTATCTAGGTTGGTCATAGCTTTTCTTCCAGGTAGCAAGTGTCTTTTAATTTCATGGCTGTAGTCACCATCGGCAGTGATTTTGGAGCCCAAGAAAATAAAGTCTGTCACTGTTTCCATTGTTTCCCTGTCCGTTTGCCATGAAGTGATGGGACCAAATGCCATGATCTTAGTTTTCTGAATGTTAAGTTGAAGCTAGCCTTTTCCCTCTCCTCTTCCACCTTCACCCGGAGACTCTTTATCTTTAGTTCCTCTTTGTTTTCTGCCGTAATTGTGGTGTCATTTCCATATCTGAGGTTGTTGATATTTCTCCTGGCAGTGTTGATTCTAGCTTGTGCTTCATTCAGTCTGGCATTTTACATGATGTACTCTGAATGTAAGTTAAATAAGCAGGGTGACAGTATACAACCTTGACATACTCGTTTCCCAATTGGGAACCAGTCTGTTGTTCCATGTCCAGTTCTAACTGTTGCTTCCTGACTTTCATACATATTTCTCAGGAGGCAGGTCAAGTGGTCTGGTATTCCCATCTCTTTCAGAATTTTCCACAGTTTATTGTGATCCACACAGTCAAAGGCTTTGGCGTAGTCAATAAAACAGAAATAGATGTTTTTCTGGAACTCTCTTGCTTTTTCGATGATCCAGCGGATGTTGGCAATTTGATCTCTGGTTCCTCTGCCTTTTCTAAATCCACCTTGAACATCTGGAAGTTCTTGGTTCACGTACTGCTGAAGCCTGGCTTGGAGAAATGTAAGCATTACTTTGCTAGCATGTGAGATGAGTGCAAAATTTTGTGGTAGTTTGAACATCTTTGGCATTGCCCTTCTTAGGGATTGGAATGCAAACTGACCTTTTCCAGTTCTTTGGCCACTACTGAGTTTTCCAGATTTGCTGGCATATTGAGTGCAGCACTTGCACAGCATTGTCCTTTAGGATTTGGAACATTCAACTTGTATTCCATCACCTCCACTCACTTTGTTCATAGTGATGCTTCCTAAGGATATCTGGCTCTAGACGAGTGATCACACCATGGTGGTTATCTGGGTCATTAAGATCCTTTTTGTATAGTTCTTCTGTCTATTTTTGCCATCTCTTAATACCTTCTGCTTCTGTTAGCTTCATACCATATCTGTCCTTTATTGTGCCCATTTTTGCATGAAATATTCCCTTGGTACTCTTAATTTTCTTAAAGAGATCTCCTCTTTCCCATTCTATTATTTTCCTCTATTTCTTCGCATTGTTCACTGAGGAAGCCTTTCTTATCTCCTTGCTATTTTTTGGAATTCTGCATTCAGATGGTTGTATCTTTCCTTTCCTGCTTTGCCTTTTGCTTCTCTTCTTTAGTCAGCCATTTGTAAGGCCTCCTCAGACAACCATTTTGCCTTTTTGCATTTCTTTTTCTTGGGGATGGTTTTGATTACCACCTCCTGTACAATGTTACTAACCTCCATCCATAGTTTTTCAGGCACTCTGTCTACCATATCGAATCTCTTGAATCTGTTTGTCACTTCCACTGTATAATCATAAGGGATTTGATTTAGGTCATCTTGAATGGTCTAGGGGTTTCCCCTGTTTTCTTCAGTTGAAGCCTTAATTTTGCAGTAAGGAGTTCATGAACTGAGCCACAGTCAGCTCTCAGACTTGTTTTTGGTGCCTGTATAGAGCTTCTCCATGCTCAACTGCAAAGAATATAATCAGTCTGATTTCGGTATTGACCATCTGGTGATGTCCCTGTGTAGAGTCATCTGTTGTGTGGTTGGAAGAGGGTGTTTGCTGTGAGCAGTGTGTCCTCTTTGCAAAACTCTGTTAGCCTTTGCCCTGCTTCATTTTGTACTCCAAGGCCAAACTTGCCTGTTACTCCAGTATCTCTTGACTTCCTGCTTTTGCATTCCAGGCCTCTGTGATGAAAAGGACATCTTTTTCTTTTGATGTTAGTTCTAGAAGGTCTTGTAGGTCTTCATAGAACCATTCAACTTAAGCTTATTCAAGACAACTTTTATTAATTAGTTGAGCTCAAGGATCTCTGTTCCTTTTATTATAAAAAGCTATTGGCTTCTCACCTAAAACCAGTATTGCTTGAGGTTAACCTTTGCTAGATAATGGTGAGTTAGTCAGTGCAAATGCCTGTTCTTACAGTGATAATTACCACACCAGCTTTGTTTCTAAGGGTTAGGTGCTAATTTAAATATATGTGAATTTTTGTTTTTATGTTCTGAATTTGATTAAAAGGAAATATTAAGAGTAGTCAGATAAATAAGAGTAAGAAAAAGAAGATTCAAGAAATGTTAAAGTATGGAGGAAGAGACGGGGAGAACGAAGAATGACATTGAATGGTGAAAAGTAATTTTCCTTGCATTAACTAGGCTAGTATTTAATAATATTAACCTATAATTTGAAGCATATTTCTGAATATTAAAATTTGAATTTATATATTTCTCTTTATAAATTGTTAAAAATTTAGCTTTCATTTGTCCTTTACTTTTTATTTGTAATATATGTCTTTAAATATACCTGATATTATTAGCAATTTAAATATCTGCTTTTAAAAATTAGGTGTAACTGTTTTTTAGTGGTTGATTAGGATTTGATCTAGAGGCTAAGTCTCTGTTTTTTCAGTAACTCAGTTCCTATATAGAAGGCTGCCTTCCTTCTACTCTCTAAATCAACCTAACTCTAGTCAGTTTTTGAGTTACTCTGGCCTCTATTTTTGTTGTTACAAATTGCTCTTTACTTGTTTAGCCCTGTTCATTGTGTTCAGGGAATTTAATTCTGCTGCAAAAATGGCTTAATTCCCAAGCCTGATTTAAGTCTCTGATGTTGAAATGTGTTCTGCCATGAGATATGAGCACGGATTACTTCGTGCCTGTGTATTTATATGCATGAGAAGTGAAAGTGAAAGTGTTAGTTGCTCAGTCATGTCTGACTCTCTGAGATTCCATGGACTGTAGCCTGCCAGGCTCCTCTGTCCATGTATTTCTCCAGGCAAGAATACTGGCATGGGTAGCCATTCCTTTCTCTAGGGGATCTTCCGACCCAAGGACCTAACCCTGGTCTCCTGCATTGCAAGTAGACTCTTTACTTTCTGAGCCACCAAGGAAGTTCATTTGTCTGTGTACATATGTGTGTGTGTGTGTATTTATGTGTGTACACATAAATGTAGTTTTTTATATATAGTGTTCAGTTTTTGTATTCATAAAATGGAAAGGCTCTATTTCCTGTGAGGATAAAGCACTCTTAGACCAAATTTCTTCATTGACTTTGTATTCCTCTTCAAGCTTTTCTGATAATTAAAGAAAAAAATAAAAAGATGGTTGCCTTAGATTGATCATTAAAATCCAAATTAAAGAAGTCGTTTCATAGAGCCAATGTGATTGTTATAAAATCAGCTGTTGGATTTTTTTCTGATGATATTTCATAATTGATTTCAAGGAACATTTTTGCTTTTAAGAGTTGATCGCTGAATATTAATAAAAATCTCAAAGTTGACTAAAAATGACTTACTCATTATTTTATCTCTGAGAAGAACTTGAGTACAACACCTGTTGTAGATTCAGGGTGATAATGTTGGTTTTAATTATTTCTTCTCTTTTTATTTATAGGACTGATTGTATTGAAAAAAAAGATAGCCCTGAAGTATATTTTTGTTGCTGTGAGGGCAATATGTGTAACGAAAGGTTTTCTTATTTTCCGGAGATGGAGGTCACACAGCGTAAGTTCACAGGGAAAACACAGAAGTCTGTTCAACTAGTAGATTGAAAACAAAGCATGTTTGTGTTAGAATAATTTGCTCCCACCTTCTCCTCCTCTATTTTTCTCCTACAATTTGGCACTATAATAAATATGGTGGAATTTTATTGACCAAATCTGAATGATTTTCTTCCTCCTCTTTTCCACAGCTACTTCGAATCCAGTAACACCTAAGCCTCCCTATTACAACATCTTGCTCTATTCTTTGGTGCCACTTATGTTAATTGCGGGGATTGTCATTTGTGCATTTTGGGTGTACAGGCATCATAAGATGGCTTACCCTCCTGTGCTCGTCCCAACTCAAGTAAGTTATTGTCTAATACTTTGTGCTTTTTTTGATTGTATATTTTAAAGAAATATTCCTGTGGAGAAACCACAGTAGGTAGTTACAAATCATTTTCCTTTAGAGTTAATTTTTGAATGTTTATTGTCATGGGAACTATAACTACTTTTGCAAATATATTCATTTGCTATATCCTAAACTTAGGCGTGCAGGAGACCTGGGTTCCATCCCTGGGTCAGGAAGATCCCCTGGAGAAGGAAATGGTAACCCACTCCAGTATCCTGGTCTGGAAAATCTCATGGACAGAGGAGCCTGGTGGGCTGCAGTCCATGGGGTCGCAAAGAGTCGGACACGACTGAGCAACTAACACTAACACTTAAACTTAGGTGTTGAGATAGAGTAGAATGAACAGTATTCCCATTCCTGTTCTTCTTTGGAGAGTTCTACTGTGATTATAGTACTTATAAATGTGGGATACACTCTGCTGTGTTTCTTGAGAAGTAATTGATGATGGAGAAGTGATATCGAAACTTTTTCTTTCCCTTCTATTTTCTCCTCCATTCCTAAGTTTTTGTGCCTTTTTCAAACTTGCCAAAACATTCTTTTTAATCATGGAGGAGAATTCAGTAAATAACCAGGAATGTGGAATAAAGAGGTTTCCACACAGGCATGACGGAGAAGGCACTGGCAACCCACTCCAGTACTCTTGCCTGGAAAATCCCATGGACAGAGCCTGGTGGGCTGCAGTCCATGGGGTCGCTAAGAGTCGGACATGACTGAGCGACTTCACTTTGACTTTTCACTTTCATGCATTGGAGAAGGAAATGGCAACCCACTCCAGTGTTCTTGCCTGGAGAATGCCAGGGACGGGGAGCCTGGAGGCTGCCGTCTATGGGGTCACATAGAGTCGGACACGACTGAAGCGACTTAGCAGCAGCAGCAGCACATAGGCATGAAGAGGATGCACCTGAAAAATGTCGTTCTAGGGAGGAGGAGCAAAAGGGCAGCATTTCTCATTGTGTGTTGTAGCTCCAAGTATATATATTTTATTTGCAGCATATCAAGTGTGTAACTGAAGTCTGAAAACTTTTTTAACGCCCTTGATTCTTTTTCCCTCAACACCGAATATCTGAAAATATAGGTGTTGTCGGTAGAATAAATTCTGAAGTTTTTCTTCATTCTCGATTATGAAGACGGTGGCAGCTGATTCAGTGCTTTATAAGGATTTTTAATATAAGTAGTTAATATTCTACAGGCAGAGAGGAAAGTGGTAACTTTTGGTTTATTTTCTTGAGATGTCTTTAAACTCTAATTTGTGTTTCTTTGACTTTCAAGATCACATTACCTCCACCTTCTGGATCTTTTGGTTTAACTTTGTTTCTCTAATACCAGCAGGATTAACGGCTAAAACTTGGTAGAAGAAGATGGTTAAGTCCTATAATTTAATGACCAAAACAACTTCTTCCCTTTAAGCTTTATTTACATAACATATTCCTTTCTTGGTGCTTGAACCAATCTGTTAGCATTAGATCATTGATCCTTGTAATCTTGGTAAAATATATATATATGGAGAAATAAGCCTGAAGGTTACATTCCTTATTTAGTAAATTAGGTAAACACAATATATTTTATATAGCTGAAATATTTTAATTTTTTAACATTAGTAGATAAATTGTGGTTTTTTTAAAATCATCTTTTAAAAATACTTCAAAATTTAAAAAATATAGTGCCTAATAAATATATGTAGTTTACCTGTAGGTATAAAGAAGTGAGTTTGCTTTTCTCTGTATTTTTTATTTCCTGAGTCTCACCCTCAATCTGATCCATCATTCCTAGCTATTTCATTGCTGTTAAGCTTTTTTCTATTAATTTGAGATATTAAAAATGAAGAAGTCCATTTGTTAGTGAAAGCTGTTTGCTTCAGGTAGGCTGAGAGGTGTTCCCATTGGTTGGTTTTATTTTTGCTGAACTGTTCACCTGTTGCTTGAGTGCCCACTGTGCGGGGTATGCCAGGCACTGTGCTTGATGCATAGTATTAAGTGGCTCAGGAACAGTCCTTGCTGGCCTTTTTGGAGCCCACAGTTAACATGTAGGTGCAATAAAAATAGGTTGGTTGATTGGTTGTTTGACTTTGCTGCTTGGAAAGGAAGGGTGAAGAAAGTAAAAAGGGAGTTGCCTCAGTAAATTTGGGCAAAGATGGAGGAAAGGATTCCAGTTCCGTGGTGATGGGGAGAAGAGCCACATGTGGGAATGTGGGCTGATTTTAAGTGCTCAGTAAGTGTTGGCTGTTAATTGCCAGCCACCTCAAAATTATACTCCAAAGGAGGAATTTTTTGAAGTTGTTGATTTCAACATCAAAACTGACGTGTTGAAATCATTTTACTTGAAATTAACTTGAAACTATGGAGACACACACATACATGTATGTCAGTACTTTGAAGTTAATTTCGAATAATGGAAAAATTTCATTTTGAGTACTCTGTCAAGCACTTGTACAGAGCACTCTATACATATTCTGTCTCTTATACACATCTAGATGTGTATAAGAGACAGATATAATAGAAATAAACTGGATACTACATTCAAAAACAAATTTGTTAAGTTTCATCATAAAACTTTAAAAATAATAATGTAATCCTGTATATAACAATGATTCACATAAATTCTAGCTTAAATTTTTGGTTGGGTATTTTTATAAGTCTGGATATTTTATAGAAATGCTGGGTTTGGACTTATAAAAAGGAAAGATGAATCCCTATTCATAAATGACAACTAGGAATGTTCAGTGAGTATCCATCTCTGTGGGTTTTAGGTATTTTTTGCAGTCGTTAATATTTTTGTACACATTTATTTAGTGCTTGTGTTGTTCTGTACATACATACAGTTTGTATGAATTGTATGAATTACTGAAAAATAAAGAATAAACTTAAAAAGGTTTTGAGATGGAATGACTGGGATGGTCAGACTTTATGGTGGAAAATACAAGACATGCCTGACTTTATGCATTCCTTCTGTCATGAACTGTGTTGTGGAAAAGGAGCATTGTCATCAGTGTGGAACTTCATCTATGTCTTCTTCACTGTCTCAAACAATATAGTGTCATGCTCTCTCAGTTATGCTCTCTCAGTTTTGGTGAGATTTATGCAAACTACTTCTGCAAGACTACTTAGTGGCCCTCTTGTCACAAAATGTTCAGTTTTATTTCTCCTTCAAAAAATGATTGATAATTGTACATTTATAGTGTACTAGATTACTGGTAAGTTACATAGATGTGTATTAATATATACATTATATAAAAATATAAAAAATACGTAAAACTTCCCCTTGATTTCCAGTTGTAACCAGTATGTAAGGATCATCTTTGGAATTTGTTCAGAAAAAACAATATCCTGGACCATATCCCTGAAAGTATGGAATGGGGCCTGGGATACTATGATTCTAATAAAAGTTTCCCAGGCACTTCTGGTGACCAGCCAGGTATGGAAAGCACTGATCTGATTTTACCTCACAGGGTTTTTTATGTAGTGCTGTAATGCCCATTCTATAGATAAAGAAATTGAGACATAGCAAAACTCACAAGTATCAGAGCTGGAATATGAACCAAGTACTCTCTGACACTAAATCTTTGTTCTTACTGCTTATCCTGTTCTTCTCTTTCTTCAGAAAGCAGATGCTTTTGCTGCCTCAGATAATTCAGCAAACATCGCTGCCATCTCAAAATCATTCTCTAAGCTATTTCCCACTTTGGGACATTGAGTAGTCTGACTACTGCTACTGCTAAGTCTGCTGCTAAGTTGCTTCAGTCGTGTCCGACTCTGTGTGACCCCATAGACGGCAGCCCACCAGGCTCCGCCATCCCTGGGATTCTCCAGGCAAGAACACTGGAGTGTGTTGCCATTTCCTTCTCCAGTACATGAAAGGGGAAAGGGAAAAGTGAAAGTGAAATCCCTCAGTTGTGTCCGACTCTTTGCGACCCCATGAACTGCAGCCCACCAGGCTCCTCCGTCCATGGGATTTTCCAGGCAAGAACACTGGAGTGGGTGGCCATTGCCTTCTCCAAGTCTGACTACTAAAAGGAACAATAACATGATCACATTGTTTCACAGAGGACGGAAGCAGAAAAAAACAAATAATAGATAAATAGAAAGGCATATTCATGTGTTTTCCATTAAAATTTTTTTAGCACACATTTTAGAATAGGGTTTATGAAGATAGATTGGGTCTCAGGTGAAGATTCTTGTGTTTCTGAGTTGATGGTGCCAATGCCCTAGTTATTCAAGACTTGTTTGGGGAGTAGGAGAAGTAGGTAGGGGAATTATACTACACAGTTGAAGTCTTAAGCTGACTTCGGTATTTCATCCCAAATTCATGTCTCCATATTCAAAGTTTAATTTCAGGACCAGTTAGGGAAAGATCTTACGTTCTTGTGCATTTATGCAACATTGTCCCTCTAATTTCTTCAAACACTTTTAGACAAAATTTATCATTCCTTTACTTAGGGAAAGCTTTTCTTAAAGCGTTGGCTAAAGACTGGTGATAGCTTATTGATGGATCATTCCTACAATAAGAAGTACATTTGAAGAGAATTTACAGTGATTCTCAGCAGAGCAAGCTAAAGTTATGTATACTGTGCTCATTCATTGGTCTGATCTCAGTCTTTAATTCTTTTTGGGGAGAAAAGATCAGAATTATGGAGGTATTCTATAGGACTAAGTGATATATCTAAATGAATCTCTTAATAAGCTGGTTTCTGGTAGTTTAATGGTATTTCCAAGACATCAAGTTGTTTAAAGTTTCTTATGATTTTGTTAGTGTTTTATTCTGAAGACGTGATGTAGAGATGTACATGCTTTAAAATCTAGTCTTCAGTGATGGTTTATTTTAAAATAAAAAATATTCTAAAATAGATTTATCATAGTTAAAGGTGTAGAAAAAAGTAACATGCTTTTTTAAAAAAAAAACTATTCCTTAAAAAAAATACCAAAAACTATCTTTCTTTCTTTATAACCTGTAACCACTCTATTTCTAACATTGTTTCACGTTATCACTGCCTTCCCCTCCATCCTGGATGAAAGCCTTAGAGACAGCTACTTCTGTTCCTGGCCCTGTTATTTATGAAGTCCGGTTCATTTACCTTTTCATTCTTTCTGATCCTCTTGTTTTCAGGACATTTTTATACTGGAGGCTGAGATTATTTCTGCAGTCTTGTAGCTGGTCTTGTTTCCAGTCTTCTCTCTCCATCTATACTATTTGCTATACAATAACATTTTGCGTGTCTGATTATGTTACTTCTGTGCTTAAAAATATTTGAAGGCTCTCAGTGATCCAGCAGCAAGAATACAAAGTTTGAAGTCTGACAGTGGTCTTCCATACTTTCTCTTTTGATTATTTTCTCTCATTAACACCCTAAGCCATCCATCATATACATTTAGAAGGCTATTAGTTATGTGCCATCCTTGAAAGAATAGAAAAACTAGTGCTCAAGTCAGTTTCTCTCTTTTGTGATTCACATGAATAACCTTGGTTAAGAAAGGTTTTAGTCATTTGTGAGCATGTTCCATTCTCATACTTGATTATAAGCTCCTTAAAGTTGAGGTATATATTGTAATCACTACTGCATCTCACACAGTATTTCTATGTAATAACCATTCTGTAAGTAATTAATGAATTGCTGAATTGACTTTGTTTCATTTAATGTTATACTAAGATGATAATGCAGTATATTCAGGAATTGTTTCGTAAATGTTTGGGGTGCTTTAGGGCTTTAAGATAAATCTTGGGACCATGTTTCTTGGGGATAAGATAAGTTGAAGTATTTCAAGCTTTTATAAGAAAATGCCATTATTCAATTTTCTGTGATCACAGGTGTGAAAACATTCTTTTAATTTGCATCACCTGGATCACATTTCTTTTACCTGTCCCGAAACTGTCTTTCCACATGTGGGTAGATGCTCTTATGATCTCCAGTCAGTAAATTGAATGCAAACTTGTTTTTTTAGTACCAGTGGGCCACAAATGTGAGGGAGTTGATGCGCTGACTCTCTTATTAAGAATTCTTACTGTGGTTAGCGCTAGTACTCTTGCCTGGAAAATCCCATGGACGGAGGAGCCTGGTGGGCTGCAGTCCATGGGGTCGCTGAGAGTTGGACACGACTCAGTGACTTCACTTTCACTTTTCACTTTCGTGCTTTGGAGAAGGAAATGACAACCCACTCCAGTGTTCTTGCTTAGAGAATCCCAAGGACGGCGGAGCCTGTTGGGCTGCTGTCTATGGGGTCGCACAGAGTTGCACATGAGTGAAGCGACTTAGCAGCAGCAGCAGCAGCATTGTGGTTAGAGTTAATGCGATTTCAATAAAACTGTTTGCACTGTTTCTATAACCATATATAAGCTTAAGTTTTCTGCTTATAAAATCTATGTGCTAATAAAAAAACCCACTTGATAAGAAACTGCATTTTAGGGGCTAGAAATTCCTTGCATTTAAGAAAGTATGAAGTTAACTTCTTGTTAATTTTTGAAGGCTATAGTAATAGAACTAGAGTATTGCAACATTGGTACTTTTTAAATGACATCAGTCTCTTCAGTCCTGGCATCGTGACATTTTGTCTAGGTTTTGATAAGGACTAAAGGCTTTTAGATGTTTAGAATATTGAGTTGAGCATACAAAATAATTCTGTTGACCTTAATATTAAAGTAATGATAAGCTGATGTTTCACGCTATGTCAAATTATCATCCACCAGGAAACCAAGCCATCTCTGACAATGGTTTGTAGGATTTTCCTCTTAAGTCTATATTTGTTTAAAATTAAGAAGATATTAAAGGGGCAGCATAATGGTATCTAGCCAAGTCTGTTTAGGAAAGTGTGCTGCTCCCTTATTTTGGAAGAATGGAGGGAGAAGTTTACTGAATTTTATTGAATATTTAGTATGCTAATATTCAGTTATACTTACAAAATAGATATTACATCTGTAGAAGTGCATCTTGAAATAGGTTGATTGCTAAATGGTTGAGGTTTGTGAACACAAATTTCTCTTGATTTTTCTCTTTCACCTTCTGTTCTATTTAAAAATTAATTACAAATGGTTGCTTGTTATAGCAATACAAATTAAACAGAAAGAAGTATGTCCAAAAAAAGAAAGAATCATTTGTTCCCCTTTTCCTTTATCAGTTTACTGAAATAACCAGTTTTAGGTTGGTGTGTATGTTTTCACATCTTTCTCTAATCTCACTTGTTTGAATATATACTTTTCTTTTTTATAAACTAGAAAATGTTATTCTATAGTTACTTTCCTTTTATTTAACAGTATACTGAGGATAGCTTTTCAGCTCAGTACTTTCAATCTATCTCGTTCTGACTGAATGATGTTTTTAAGTGAAGTTTAGTGCAGCATAATGCATGCTCACGAAATACCCGAAGTTGATGTTTTATTGGCTTAGAGTTTGTGTTAGGTTTCTGCTAAGGGCTAGAACTTACATTTCACAGGTAGTTTTTAATTGTATTATTTTAGGATATTTAAAATATGGTGATATAATGCTACTGTATACTCTTTAGCCCACCGCCCCCCCATTCATGCCTAAAAAGTAGTACAGGGCTACTAGAAATGCTTTCTGTGTTCATTATTTTTGTATTATAACCTAAATTACAACTTTTATGTATACTTTTAAACTAATTGTAGGGAGAACTGTCATAAATGATCCATAGACATGCTGCAGCTTGACAAAGTGTTGCTCTAGGTGTGTGTAAGTTATTTCTCTTACAAATGTACAGACAGATCCCCTTGGATTGGCTGAAAGCAAAAAAGAAGGGCAGGGGAAAAGAAGTGAAAGTGTCGGGGGATTGGGGGGGATGGAGGAGGAGGAATCTGTATCAAAAGCTTAAAACAAATTAAAGCTGTACATTAAAATTAATCAAAACACCTTATTTCTAAAAATAACATACTAAATTAAAAAATCTTGAGATCAGTTTTCCTTTGGCCTGTGGAGGGCCCCATCCCATTTGCCAGTTTGCAAATGGGGCTGTTGCATATAGACCAGAGTGCCTAATATCTACTTTTCCTTGTCTGCCAAAGGAGATAGTAGGTATAAAGAAGTGAGTTTGCTTTTCTCTGTATTTTTTATTTCCTGAGTCTCACCCTCAATCTGATCCATCATTCCTAGCTATTTCATTGCTGTTAAGCTTTTTTCTATTAATTTGAGATATTAAAAATGAAGAAGTCCATTTGTTAGTGAAAGCTGTTTGCTTCAGGTAGGCTGAGAGGTGTTCCCATTGGTTGGTTTTATTTTTGCTGAACTGTTCACCTGTTGCTTGAGTGCCCACTGTGCGGGGTATGCCAGGCACTGTGCTTGATGCATAGTATTAAGTGGCTCAGGAACAGTCCTTGCTGGCCTTTTTGGAGCCCACAGTTAACATGTAGGTGCAATAAAAATAGGTTGGTTGATTGGTTGTTTGACTTTGCTGCTTGGAAAGGAAGGGTGAAGAAAGTAAAAAGGGAGTTGCCTCAGTAAATTTGGGCAAAGATGGAGGAAAGGATTCCAGTTCCGTGGTGATGGGGAGAAGAGCCACATGTGGGAATGTGGGCTGATTTTAAGTGCTCAGTAAGTGTTGGCTGTTAATTGCCAGCCACCTCAAAATTATACTCCAAAGGAGGAATTTTTTGAAGTTGTTGATTTCAACATCAAAACTGACGTGTTGAAATCATTTTACTTGAAATTAACTTGAAACTATGGAGACACACACATACATGTATGTCAGTACTTTGAAGTTAATTTCGAATAATGGAAAAATTTCATTTTGAGTACTCTGTCAAGCACTTGTACAGAGCACTCTATACATATTAGCTCATGTAATCTTTCAATACTCATGATGCAGGTTCTGTTTTATTTTAGAGATAAGAAAATGAAGGCATACAGAAGTGAAGTGACTTGGCCTAGTCAGTCTGCTGAGTGGCAGAGCCTGGGCATTTACGTCTTGAGTATTATCCATTGAGTTAATTTTAATTGAATGGCTTATTTCAATAAATTATTAGGTCAAGTCCATAAAAAACTAAAGTCAGATAAAGGGAGGGATTAGAGTATATAAATTAAATTTAAAATAGCTTTTATAGTGACTATATATATTGCTTTGCAGATCAACATATCAGTTTTACCATATCACAATTATTATTGTATAGCATGATCCTTTCCCTTTTTTCTCCTTTACTTGCAGAATACAAATGCTAAATAAAAATATAATTTATTCTGTACACAGTAGTAAACCTGGTGCTTCTAAGCAGCAGCCAGAAGAATGGGCATGGTTGCAGTATCTCTTTCAGATTTATAATCCCAGTGCTGGCTTCACTGATGAACTAATCACTTCTTAGGGAGTTTATTAAAAATCCTCATTCAGCCACCTTGGTCTGTCTTTGCTTTCAGAAAGAGTTAGATGAGGAGAAACTGTAGAAAGGAGGAGTTGATATATCACAGAGAAATTTTGAAGAGCTGATTGGATAGAATCATGGCTGTGCATTTGACAATGTCAGCATTATCAAATCTGTTAATGTATAATGTCTTGCTTTCCCAGCTCAGAAACATTTGTCCTGATACACATACTATATTATTTCTTTACATATTCTATTTCTGTCAGCTTGGCAGTAGTCTTTTTTAAAATTTGCAATTGTAAAATTTCTTAGAATGTAAGATTACTAGATGATTAGAGGAGACAAGTCCCAAATTTGTTGATTTTTAAATACTTTTAAACAGTACTCAATTCTTCTTGATGGTCCGAAGAAGTTGTTGAGTGAGTTATTTAAAAAGTATGTATAAATATAAATCTTGGAATGGTTTAAATAGTAAGAGAAGACTTATAGTACATTTCTTATATTTTTATTTATACTATGTAAAATCCGTATTTCCAGAAAGAGTTCTTTGTATTCTGGTTCTGTATATATACCTGCCTACTGAATATCTCCAAGCACTTAATAGACAAGGGTAATGATCTTCTCTCTCAAACCAAGTTCTCCCTAAATGGACAGTAACCATTTGACTACACGAGTCAGAAATCTAGACTGTGTCCCAATGCTGTGTTTTTTCTACCTAATCTGCCTTCCTCTAGTACTTACGTTATATTTCTCAGAGATGCTCTCCTCAGAAAATCTTCTCTTATTCACTTTGCCCAGTGTTTGTTAGGTTTCTCCTTATAGATGCTCATGGTAACAAATTCCTTTTTATTGCTCTTATGATCATACATTAATTAGTAGGATTCTTTGATTAGATTTTCTTCCCCACACTGTATAGTAAGTGTCAAGAGAGCCTGGGTAGCCAGTGCCTGGCACAAACTAGGTGCTCAGTAAAGATTTGTTGAATGAATACAGAAATATATTCATTCCTTTCTGATATTTGTTAACAGTTAGATTTCTTTTTCCCTTAAGGAATAAGCATCAAGTCTCTTTCTCATCTGGCAACCTAATTACTTGACGTTAATGTGCTGATTTTGTTTTCACTCTTATCTCCAGTCACAGTGCATGGTATTCAGGTTTCATTTCCCAAGTTGTGAATCCAGACTATTTTGTTCAGCTGCTTTTCATCTGTTTGTGGATTTTAGTCAATTTTTTTTGCGGCGGGGAAGGGGGAAGGGGATTCCTATTGAGGCCTGTTCTTGGTGCCTCTTGTTTTGCTTGGATTGTCTTATAGCTTATTCTAATACTCATTTATTGAGAGGTGTATTGAGCAGAGGTACACTTTTTGATAAGATGCATGGACGGCACCTGCTTGCACGGTGACATCTTTGTCTCTGAAAGTGCTGGTGTAGAAACAAAAGCTGAGAGATATTTAAGCTTTGGGAAGCTACAGCCTAGTTACTTACTTGGCATGTATTCCTTTCAAGGGATAAATTTTACTCTGGAGTACTGAGAAGATGTTTTGATAGTGGGATTAGCTAAGCCTTTTAGGTGAATTATTAAATAATTCTGAATCATTACCACAGGAGAAAATCAAGAAGCGAGAAAAACTAGTTAAGCAACTGGTACACATAAACAAGTTGTCAACTCTTTTTTGTCAGTCCTGTTGTTCTCTGTAGAAATGTTGGAAACTGGGGAAATATAATCAGTGATTGGAGGGATTTAAAGCCTTTCTTTACACTCGTGACAGTATTTCTCTCGATTTTAAATTGGGGCCTTAATTATTTGGGGATGACTAGGAAAGGAGAATCTTGTTCAGTATCTGAGTGTCCTGCATCTGAAAAGAATGCATGGACTTCTTCCCAGGGCCACCACTGCGCGACTTCTTTACCCTGGTTGTGGCTGGGTAAATAGTTAACGGTGGCCTGGTCTGTCACTGTGATCACTCAGTTCTGATCTTACTCTTCTCCTATCTTACTTTCTTACCCTAGTTGTATTATGTTGTACACACCCACACAGGCACCAGAAATGTTTTTCTGTCTCACTGTAAGGATTTTTCTATCTTCCATGAAGGGAGAATGCAGTAGTTCAGAAAGTTGGAGATTCTAGATTCTGAAGACAACTGTCTGAGAAACTCAGGTCTAGCTATGTAAAGATTTCTTGTGGTGCTCTTACAGTTTTTGTTAAAGGCAGTACTGCCCTCTGGTGTCCACAATCCAATTCCAACCCATAGCTGCTTAATTAAATTGCCTTTTTTTCCCCCCACTTTTGCAGTTTAGACCCTACAACTTCTTAGAAAAATGCAAAAATTATTTAAGACTTTAGGTTTAGTTTATTTGCTGGCTTGAAGTCTGTTGGATCAAGTAACTTGGGATCATACTAGAGTCATCTATATAATACCTCTTATCTGATAATGTCCAACATTTTCAAAAATATATATATATTACTTTCCTTTGTTTATAAGGAAAGTGTTCTTAGTTCTCATTTTAAAAATATGATACATTGGATCATTGCCAACTTTTAAAAAACAAAATCATTATTCTCCTTCCTTCACTTTTGTAACTGATGTGTCATTTTTCGTTTCATTCTGGATATAAATCGTAATTTCTTTTGCCTATGTTTTTTCTTCACAAGCACGCCTTTCATATAATGATAGAGGTAAGATGCATTGATGTTTGTTTTATGGCTGTGGAACTTTGTGGATGCATACTAAACATTTTGTTAGATTTTGTTGATGTTGCTTTATTGTGCATCCTTTATAGTTTATAAATTTATGTTATAGTTTTTTCCACTTACAATATTAAAAATATTTATTTTATCATAGCATTAGTTTTGGGTTTTAAAGAATTGTTAACAATGTTTATACTTATCTAAAGTGAAATGTGGAAACGATTGTTTTAATTGATTGTAAGTTAACACCTAATGGCTAAATTTTTAGCCTTAAACCTTGGATTGGTTAATTTTTATAGTATGTCACTAATGTCAGCATGTGCTCATTTTTAACAGGTGCTGACTTTCTCATTGAATCCATTATTTTTTAATGTGAAATCTGTATTTTCAGGTAGTTTATTTCATCTTTGGCATATTTAGTAAATGGACTGGCTAGAGGAATTATAACTTGATCTTTTGCTGTCTGGAAGTTTTAAGGCTTTTATTTAGATTAGAATTGGCCTTTCATGTAGAGAACTCAAAATGAGCAGAATGGTCGCAGACTGCTTTACCGCTCCTCGCTTCTAATCTTGTATCCATTCTTGGTTATAGGGATGATGCAGGGTAGTGGTGCTGGGGTGCTGGCCACTGTTATTTCCCTGTGGCTTCTCAGCACGATGTCTTCTGCTGCCATAATTTTCACATACAAATGGGGTAAAGAAGAGATGTGATCAGAGCCATGTTCTAATGAGTGTCTTTTCCAGTGGGCAAAATAGCATGGGTACTGCAAGAGAACTGGAACTTAGGAAGTTTGCAGGAATTCTGTAGTCCTTATAGCTGCCGCTCCAGAAGTGGTTTTTCTCTGTAGCAGGGCAAGGCCATGTTTTATGGATAACATTAGAGTGTTGTCATTATGGAGTTTAAGTTTGAATTTGTCTCCCGAGGTGTTCATGTAGTTTAAAGGTATAAATCTTTATTCCTAGAATCAAGTGTTGAGTTTTTTATAAATTAGTAAAATGATGCTAATAAACTGAAAATCATTTTTAATATTCTTAGGTTATAGGATAAATACAAGCTAGATGTAAGAGAAGCTGTTAAAGCTTCCTGTAAATGTAATGAAGAGCTGAAAAGTATGAATTAGAAGAATATTCTAATAATCTTTTACTAGAAAAGCAAAAAGATATATTGATTGGTGTTATAGATTTTATAGTTATAATCTTACAGAGTTCTCATTTTTAACCTGACCTTTCCAAGAATTATAGAATATTGTTGAAAAACACATATTTCTAAAAGTTCTGACAATTTGTAGGTGCTGACTTTTTAGACCTTTTTCTCACCCTTTGAAAACTGGCCTGTGTTGTTGCCAGTTTAAGCTTCTTAAGGTAATTTTGACAAAGCGTATTTCAGACTGTTAATATATAATGTTGACCATAATGGTAATAATCATTAAGAGAGTGATCTAAGATTTCTTACCAAAATAATGGTAGCTTCAAAACTTTGTAAGTAGACTCTTGAAAACTAACAAGAACTTTATAAAGTTTATCTATACATTTGGAAAACATCTAGTGATTTTTTTTATTGTAAACATAAGCATTGGAAATTTTTGTTTCCTAAAATTAAGTTTAATATTACATTAAAATCTTATTTTGAACAGTTAATATATTCTTGAGATGTGGATTAAGTCATCTAAATCCTGTTTTATAGACTGGATCATATCCACATGTGGATACAGAGAATGGATAATGTGTATGTTATCTAAAGAGACATTATCAGTCAGTTTATAAAAGTGATTACAAATCTTAGTGTGTACGTATAGTACTGTTTTACTTTTTACTTGGTTATTTTCCCTCTTCAGCTTTCAGCCTTCATCTGCATGCTTTAATTTTGGCATCCCTGCTTTGAAAACTCAACTTTTCTAACTTTTCTCTAAAAGATGAGGGAATCATTGACTTTAACCTTGTAGTTATAAAGTTTTTCAAACTGAACTTTTTCTCTCTAGTTAACCTAATTATTCTTTTATGCAGTTATCCAATAATTCTTGAATTTTGAGGACTGAGTGGTTTCCTTTGCCTTTAGAAGAGTGGTTTTCAGCTTTTTGCCCTCTGTCTCCACGTCCACAGAAGTCCTATGTCCCTGTCAGTGGGATCTCTTATTACAGACTTACTTGATCAGTCAGAGGATGAGGGAAGGAGGGTTTAATACTGGTAAACTCAGTCTTGTTTCCCCTCCCACTGAGGGGCCATACTTCTGTAAGGGTTACATTTGACTTCCTTGACTTGTCACTTTGTTAACTAAAACAATCTTTAGCTCTACTAACCTTTCATATTTTGAATGTGTGAAGGAAATGCAACTTCTGTAGACATTTAAAAATTACCTGATGTTAGAATGGGTCACAGGAAGTCTTCTGGTTTATCATATTGTTTTAAAAATAGGAATTCACAAAGGATTTTTAGAAAGATTGTCTACTTCAGAAGAAGAAATTACATTATTTTTTCTCTTTAATACTTTGCAATATTTCTGTTGCTGAGAATCTTTCTAACGTAGATGTCAACTTTTAAAAAATCTTGAGTGGCACTCGGGCTGATTAAGGGAGCACTAACTGTCTTGAGGTATTAGAAGAGGAGTTTTGTTTTGTTTTTAAAGGGAGAGTAAAGGCAGAAAGACATGCATTGATGAAGGGGGTGACATATAATTTCTGAGTGTCTTAGGCTCCACCTAGTGCCATAAAGTCTGTTGCTACAGAAATTTTAGTTACTTCTTACAGTATTCATTACCCAGGCCTTCAAACATCTCTGGAAGCTTTCCAAAACGCTTCCTTCCTCATGCTTTATTTGCAGATATTAAACTAATACAATGCTTTCTGCAAAGGGTTTGCACTTCACTTTGTACAGGATTCCCTGGTGATGCTATACTCCTATTTATATATTTGCTCCATTTAAAAAATTAACTATAGCAATATACTTCTCTTTCATTTACCATAGCGTATCATCTAATGTGATCACTTATTTTCTGAATTATAATTTGTATTTTCTTTGCCATTAAGTCCCAGAATACTATCTCAGTCAATTCTGGGAAATAATTATAAGCAAAAGGATGAAGTATTACTGGGTGGAAAAATTAGAATGAACAGAGCAGTTTGGTTGTAGCAATACTAACTTACATATTTTTATATGTGCTTTGTATTTGAAATACTTACTTGTAATGTATTTGAAAATAGCCGTGGGTATTTCTGATATTAGTGAAAAAGAGTTGAAGCTAAACACTCATTGGGGAAAGTAATGGATTTTGAGGAGTGGGTTTTTGATGCATAGCCATAATTTGCTGTCTGTTACTTTTCAAATCCTTACTCTATAAGGAGGTATCACCTGGATGAAATTGAGATACTATTAGTAGTATCCTGGAAGGTCACAGAAAATCTTAGAATTAATGAGACTGGATCAAAAAGATATTTTCTCCTGATTGCTATGTATATCACACACACACACACACACACACACACAGAGTAATAGTGTTGAATGTTATTATGAAAACTGAATTCAAGCTCCTTGGTTTGTGATCACTGTAGATAATTAGTAATGCTTGAGAACTCTGTTTTGGCAAGATTTGAAGTTAATGTCATTTGTATGTGTTTACCATTTTTGTCAATTGATTCCTTAGTATACTCACTTTTTTCTGATATTTAGAAGTGATATGTATCATGTGCTGCTTTTTAAAATAATACTGTTATTGTTTGTAGGACCCAGGACCACCCCCACCTTCTCCATTACTAGGTTTGAAGCCATTACAGTTACTAGAAGTGAAAGCAAGGGGAAGATTTGGTTGTGTGTGGAAAGCCCAGTTACTCAATGAATATGTGGCTGTGAAAATATTTCCAATACAGGTATGTTTATTGCAGTTTTCTGATATGCATATATTTGTTAAAAGATGCAACTGGTTAGGTCATTGTAAATCAGAAACAGTTTGAAAACACAAGCCATATGTTTCAGGGTGGTTTTGTGTTAATGGGGAAAATGATTAGCCCTTTTATGCCTGTTTTCTCATCTGAGAAATTAATCATACAACAGTCATGTTTGTTTGGGGCAGTGGAATTTCAGTATATGTACATATTTTTGCCAATAAAAGTTGTACACAAATGCAGAGATGATTCTAATTAAAAATAAAAAATTCATTGTTTGGGTGGTTAATTTTTAATGTCCCGTTGACATTACCAGAAAAAGCAAATAAAGCAGAATAATGAAAGAGTAGTGTGCTTTGTTTTAGAATTGCTGTTTGGAGATATATCAGTATTACTAGACTGATTGGATTTTGTTCTACTTTTGAGTATTGATGTAATTGTTTCATTTTGTTGGGAGAATTTTCAGAGGCAGTCAACTGACTCCACATAATTGGTTTACTGTTGACTTGTTTTTGTTTTAGAGGCTAACCTCATAAAACCCTGGTCTCACACACCTCTGAGTTACCCTTTAGTTTTGCTCTATTCGTGGCATAGATCTGTGATGATTCTTTCTTCCTGACGTCTGTTTCTTCACACCTGTGGCTAATGCCATGCATGGTAGTGGGGTCCTGGCTGGGTGTTTTGATGCAGGTTTCACCCCCCCCGCACCTATATTGTAGACCTTTCTTATACCAAAATTATTCAGTTTCTTTGTCTAATATTCCTAGACTTTTGCCATCTTACCTCCTTGAAAGCCTGTTTCTTAGAGTCTGTGAAGAAGTTTATTACTTTTTTTTTGGTAGCAAGGCAGATACTGTTAAGTATAGTTTGGTTCTCACAGGAAAAGTCTATTGGGCCAGTGAGTGTTCTTATTTCATGTGAGGACGCATTTGGATTAACATAAGTGTAACAACAACAATGACCATAGCTAACATTTTATTGAATGGTTCTTTTGTGTCAAATAGAGGTACTTTACATATGTAAGTACACACTGCTACGTATCCATGTATTACCCATACATATAATACAACACACATTACATGTATAATGCAGCAACCCTGCGAGGCAGACTCCACAGTCCCTGTTTTACTAATGAGGAAACTGAATGATTATGTAATGTGCCAGAGATTCTTAGATAGTTTGGATCCAGAGGGTTCGTAACCATTATGCCTCCCTCTTTCATTATTCTCCCATTGTGAAAAGAAACTAATCCTTTGTAAGTAGACACAACACATAAGAGGCATGGATCACTTGCAGGCACAAGTGAGTCTGTGGTGTTTCAAATTATTGTATTGCATATTTATACCCCATTGCTTTCTTATCGACTCTGCAGGGTATTCTAAACATGTTGTTAAGGACGTTTGACATACTGTTAGTCTTCAAAAAAAATTTATTTTCTATTTAGATGAAGTCATTCTCCCTGAATTTCATGTCTCAGAGAGATTATTCTTAATAGTAACATAGGTAACTTCACACCATGATGAAATTACACTGTAGTTACTAGTCTATGGAACATGTTGCCATTTTCAAGATTCAGAAGTGCAGCATTTCTGATAACTCCTACATTTACAAATTAGAGACACAAAAAAGTATGTTTGAGGGAATGGGGCAGGGCAGGCATTTAGTATGGAGCTGTTACCTGTTGTCAGAGTTTTCTTTTATTAAAAAATAGGACAAAAGAAAACCAAAGAATCTTTTAATACTTAGCCTTTAAAAAAAAAATTGTCTTAGAACTTACTGGAGTAATCTCTTAGATATGGTTTATTTGCCTGTGTTCTTTGTATTCTTATTATTCTTTCTAACTCTAGGATAAACAGTCATGGCAGAATGAATATGAAGTCTATAGTTTGCCTGGAATGAAGCATGAGAACATACTGCAGTTCATTGGTGCAGAGAAACGAGGCACCAGTGTTGATGTGGATCTTTGGCTAATCACAGCATTTCATGAAAAGGTAGAACTATCAATACTCCCCATTTTAAACTCAGTAAGGTCAGGGTTGGCTTACTTTCCTAATGTTGGCTACAAAACCCTCACTTACTTTTCTGGGAACAGGGTGTTACTGGTTAATCCTTATAAATAAAAACCTGTTTTAAATGTAATTTATATTAATAGAAAAACAAAGATGACAACTTTTTTGCCTAACCCCCTCCTTAGATAATACCAGTCTTTTGTCCCTGATTTCTTATGCTGCAGTTACTTTTCTTACAAATAATTATTTTAGTATCAGTTCAGTTCAGTCGCTCAGTCGTGTCTGACTCTTTGCGACCCCATGAATTGCAGCACGCCAGCCCTCCCATCCATCACCAACTCCTGGAGTTCACCCAAACTCATGTGCATCGAGTCAGTGATGCCATCCAGCCGTCTCATCCTCTGTCGTCCCCTTCTCCTGCCCCCAATCCCTCCCAGCATCAGGGTTATAGCCAATGCTTAATAATTTTCATTCGCCATTTACCATCCACCTTTATTACACAAGCCATTTTTCAACTTGAATTTTGTTTCTTAAAATTCTTTAATCAGTGTTGCTTAGTGACAAAAGTAAGGTCAGGAAATTTATCTAATGTTTGATTTGTCACTAATTTGTAGGGTAGTTACCACCAAAACACATTTGCTATTTTTCCTCGATTTTTCTACTTTCAGAGTTAGTATGAAAGAATACATTAATGAAGTAGGAAATTGGGTTATTTTTGCCAGTCAGTTTCATCATTGTCAGGAAAAAGTGGCTCTTTTATTTCTCTGATTCTTGACCAAAAGGTTGTCAGTGATCTCCAGAGGAAGATCCTTTAGGTTAGTTATTGATGTTTTAATTTTTTATTCTCCTAGTCCTATGATATAACATCTCTATAGTCAGTATATTTTAACTTCTAAAATATTTTCTAGAATTTTAATTTCCAATAATCTTTTTTTTTCTTTTAAATTTTGTCTTCTAAATGAGAAATTAACTATGCTTATAGCAAACATTGAAAGATTAGTGGTATTCCTTTCAAATGTTTATTAACATGAAACTTAAAACCATTCAGAAAGAAATAGACTTTGGATATTATTCACTGAAAGGAAGGATATGTTGCCTTCCATAACCTCTTAAAAGTAAAAAGGAAAGTCTCCATATACACATGGCTTTTATCAAGAACATAAGTTGTTTTTTTTCCCCCTTTCTTTAGGGTTCACTATCAGACTTTCTTAAGGCTAATGTGGTCTCTTGGAATGAATTGTGTCATATTGCAGAAACCATGGCTAGAGGATTGGCATATTTACATGAGGATATACCTGGCCTAAAAGATGGCCACAAACCCGCCATATCTCACAGGTAGAGCTGAATTTATATTATTTTCCCCAATAATTCAGTATTTGTTTATTATTTAAACTTTCAAGCCATTGGGCAAAATTTTTCCCCTATTTAATCATGCTGTTGGAGGCATTTGATTTTTATTTGTTTTTCAAATTAGCTTTGAGATTGGCCAGGAAGTATTTTGGATGATATATATTAACATCATTATCAAAGGTTAATGATTGACTTATGTTTCAATTTGTCTTATTTCCTAAAACATAGTTAAGAATGAAAGTGTATTTATCTCAAAGGAGAAATTTATTTTGCCTCAAAACATGATTTACTTCAAAGATGATTATAAATAGGTATAAGAGGATGTAATTAAGGAGAGATTTTCGAATATATTTTTGGTTGTGTTTTGAATGACCACGTGATCATTACTGAAGCAGAGGTGATGGGAGGCATGATTTGAATAATTGGGTTGCCTAAATTTCCTTTTTCATGAAGAAATAGTACTTGGACCCAACAACAGTCAGATCCTTAAAGGGAAAACATTAGTTCCCTTTAAACATGGGATTCAGTTCGCCACTATAATTTTAACTTGCTTGAACCTGGGATCAGTTTATCATCTTATGTTCAATTTAAATATGGTTGTTTTAAATTAACTGATTCTTAGAACTAATACTTAATCGAGTGCTGGTGGTGTTTTAGGTTGCAGGGAAGCATTACTTTTATTTCAATTCCAATTTTGAAAACCTTAAATGACTTCCACCTCTGAAGTAGCTCCCCTTCATCTTCCTGTATACAATCTGCCTCTTCCTGAATTTTTGCTTGCCTCACATAATCCTGTGGGAAATAATCCTTGTGAACCCCCAAAGGTTACTTTAAGTAGGGTACCTAAAAATCGGTTGAGTCTAAAACTGGATATTGTATCATTTGTGGGTCTCTGTTTCCGCACACATAAATTTAACCATTGCTTACGACATAAGATGTGTTTGCCTGGGGTATAGTTATCTCTGGCATGAACTAGTTGAGGCTGGAGTGTAGAGGAGGAGATCTGATTGCCTTACAATGGTTACTCTTTTCGGAACACCAGGATCCAGCTGGAGCATGTATGTTTATCGTGAAAATTTTTTATCTGGTAAACATTCCTAGGGATGCTTTTTGTACAGCCAGGTTGATGACTATAATAAGAACAATTAAATTAAGGGACTATTTTAAAATGTAGGCCTCTGCCAATAGGCAAAAAGACTCCAATCCTGCTATTATTTGAAAATTTTTTCATTTTGGTTTTTAAACTGAAGTTTCAATGAGAGTTTCTAACTTTAAACTGAAATATGCTTATATTCTTAAAAAACATTTTTTGATTGGTAGATTGAAGTGACACAGATAACATGAAAGCTGGACAGTATCTTTGGAATGGCAGCTCTTTATAAAATGGCTTTATGGGGAGAATTCCTTCCTATTGTCCCTGTGGTGGATAGGACTTGGTCACTGTACCCTTGTGCTTCAAGCTATATGGAGACTTTACTTAAGCTTTTTTCCCTCTCCCTTTTTCTGTATTTCATACTTTGAATTTTTTTTTATAGCATACATAGTCTCTTTTTCTAGTCAGAGTCAAAAAATTTAAAAGATAAATTGTTTAAACTGAATTTGAATACTTTGTCTATCTTTCTGTTTGCAAGGGACATCAAAAGTAAAAATGTGCTGTTGAAAAACAATCTGACAGCCTGCATTGCTGACTTTGGGTTGGCGTTAAAGTTTGAGGCTGGCAAGTCTGCAGGTGATACCCATGGACAGGTAAGGATGATAACTATAAACTCTTCAGGAAAAATAATCTTGTCCCATATTTTCTTAGATGGCTGGTCTGGAATCAGTTGGTCTAAAATTATTGTGGTAGTTATTAAATTGGCATTTAATACAAGAATAACTGTCTTGAGTAAGTTTTAAAGTTGCTAAGGAAGATATTTTCATATGGTAGTTTAGATCAAGGAGTTCATCTAAAACAATTCAGATGTTATAGGACTCTATGTTTAAAACTAATCAAAGGAGAATCTAACACATTTTAATAGGCCTCATTCTTTTAGGGAGTTCTTAATATTATTAACTCACTATCTTTAACTTGGGGTTTCCCTAGTGGCTCAAATGGTAAAGAATCTGCCTGCATCACAGGAGACCTGGGTTTGATCCCTGGTTTGGAAAGATCCTTGGAGAAGGAAATAGCAACCCACTCCAGTATTCTTGCTTGGGAAACCCATGGACAGAGGAGCCTGGTGAGCTACAGTTAATTGAAGTTTACCCAGAGATCTCAGCAATTGAACCCTGTAAAGAAGGCCAGAGAGGAAAAGAATATCCATAAGTTTTATTCTCAGAAACTGAGGCTAGGAAAGGTGTTTTCAAAACAGTTCGACCGAAACGTGTTATTTCATTACAAAGCCAAATGATTTTTTATAATCATTGCTTCATCTTTCAAATTATGCAAATTATTTGATTACCTGATTCTCAGATTTCTTTTTTCCCAGTGTATGCTGTTGGCCTCCAAGAACACAGCACAGCAAATTTTGGCAGTACTGACTAATGATTTAAGAATTTAGTCAACTGTCAGTTCTAGAAAGTGACAGCATATGTATTTTGGAAGGAAGGCATTTTTGTGGAGTATTGCTGAGATGGGAGATTGTGCAGGAAGTCTAGGACCAAACTTCTGAGCTGATTAAGACTTAAGTTTTCCAAAGAATTCAATCCTTTGGTACCTTATAAATTTAACATACCATCCCAAAACTTAGGGGATTCATTCATATCTTTTAATGCCCTCATGATTGGGTTATATGACGTGGGTGAAAATAATAATACATAACAATAATACATAATTACATGTATGCATAATAATAAATAATACATCACTGATTCCTTGACTTTTGATTTCATGGACCAGAATATTTCAAATGCATGTTATTGAATATTTTATATTTTGCAAAGAACACTGGAAAAAAATGATTTTTATCTTTTGTCATCATCAATTGATAAAAGAGAGGACATTTTACACTAAAAAAAAGGTGATGTCGTCATTTTATAAAAATAGAAGTACTTTTGATGACATACATTTATCTTTAGGAAAAAAGACTTTTGGGAAAAGCTTGCTTATAGCACAGTTAAAAGTTATTTAAAGTGGCAAAAAAGAGAAAGTTACTCTTTAAAGTGTTCTCCTTATTAATAAATGAATTAGAAACTTGAACTTTAGTTTAAACTTTAGTTTAGTGAGCAGTTTTTTTTTTTTCCTTAATAACCTTTGTTAAATGTGTATTTACAGGTAATTGCCCAATTTCTAGTGTAGCTCACAGTAACTTAATAATGTAGCTTTTGGAAATACTAATATCTGGGCCACCCCCTAGACCTACTAAAACTCAAGTGGATTGTGATCTACCTAGGTATCACACAGAAATGTTTTAAATAGATGAATTTTGTCAAGCACCAACCAGAGTCAGCTGTACTAGCTTGGTAATCATAGTTACATTAATAAGAAATAGCAAACTGTTAGGGACAGATATCAATAAAGAATATAAGACAGAATTCATGAAGAAACAAATAAATAGATTTTGTGCAAATAGAACTGTAGAAAGTTTATCTATCCTTTATGTGGCTAATTTGCTTTATGTTTTGTATTGTTATACTAAAAAAGAGTTTTTTTTTTTTTTTAAGGATATACTTCAAGCAGTGTACAGTCGAAAAGTATACAGATTTTTTCTCTGTTCCATCCTCTCTCCACAAATAACCATTGTTCAGTTTGATTACTTCTAGAAGGGGGAAAAAGTCTAAGCCTAAACTGGCATAGTATGTGTTGATGTATCTATTAAGTGTATCCCGAAGGGATCTTATTATATACACTGCTTTGTTCTTTGCTGTTTTCATCCTATCGTATTTTTAGAACTCTTTCCATGTTAGTCCTTTTAGATCTACCTCATGTTTTTCTAAGAGCTGTATAGTACTGTTATTTGTTTAAGCACACCCTACTCATGGTTGCCTCCAGTTTCCATTACTGTTGTATTACTTGAAATGGAATAAAATTCTGGTGGTCAAAATTTAGTTATCTTACTCGATAGTAGACCACAGTTGGCCTTGATTCTTTTTACAAAGGATAAAATGTCAGTTCACAAAGTTAGTAATTGCTATTTGCTTTTAACATCTTTTTCAGGTGGGTACCCGAAGGTATATGGCTCCAGAGGTGTTAGAGGGTGCTATCAACTTCCAAAGGGATGCATTTTTGAGGATAGATATGTACGCCATGGGATTAGTCCTGTGGGAACTGGCTTCTCGCTGTACTGCTGCAGATGGTAAGGGAACAAATATTTTTTAAAAAGATATTATGTGTGCGTATGTGTGTGTACCTGCTACACATTTATGAAAAGGGTTGATTACTCTCAAAGGTAATATTATAAAGCACAGCTGTTTTTTAAGTAGTAGACTCCCAGAAGTGGTAGCATAAAGAAAATTCAGGAGGCAGGGGACAGGAGGGCAGGAAAGGAAGGGTACTGAAATGTATTGATTCATTATGGATGCCAGATGCTTTGCTGGGCACTTTACATACCTTTAGCTTATTTCCTAAAACAACTTTGGAGGTAATTATTAGCTTAGTTTTGTATGTGAGGAATTTGACACTCAAATTTTAAGTAGAAACTAAGTAGCTTGTCTGTTTTAGCTGCAAGTTGATGAGTGAGAGAGCTAGATTTGAAACGCTGATCCAGATTCAGGGAGAGGGCTGCCACCTTGGTCAGGTCATGGGTCCTAAGACACCTACGGGTTAAAGTCAGCTCTTGGGTGACAGTTGCGTCTAGACTTGGCCTCCCAGACATTGTCCTGGGAAGCTATTCAGCACTTGCAAGATGGAAACATACCTCAGCAACAGATTGAATTAGCATTCTATCCTCCATGGCTGAGCACATTATACTGCAGGGTATATTCTGCCTCTTCAAAGCTTTGAAAGTCTGATCTACTATAGACATTATTATAAACATAAGTTACATTCTCTAGGACATCACCTTGGTTCCAAGGGATTCCTAGTCCTTGTTTTTGAAATCCTTTTCAAAAACAGGTATTCACATTGATTGATTGTAAACCTGCATGTTATATTCCTGGTGTGAAGGAATTACAGTGTTGTCGGTACTGTCTTTAGTGCTCCTTAGAAGGTGTCTCTTTTCTCCAATTATGTTACACTTTTTGGGATATCAGAATATAAGATAAACTTTCTGACTGCTAACCCCCAAACCAATGTTAGTATGATGTTTTGTTTTTTCTAATTTTAATTTTTTAAAGGTGTAACTATCTTAACCTATGTTCTAAGAGTATTTTCTGAGTACTGTAATAGTTTTTCAGTGTATGGCAGACTACCTCTGGTATATGAAATTTGACTTGGGAAAAAGGTGCTTTTAAAGGGAATTTAGTGGACAGTGGTCAGGAATGGACAGCCATTCATTCTTCCAAAATTGGTGTGGGAGTGGATCCAGAACCCATTCAGTGTGTTTTGGGTCAAAATGGAAGATGAATGCATTTATTATGTGCATTTATGGAGGCAGAAAGAAGCAGGTGAGATGGAAGATGTTACGGAAAAATACATTGCTTAAAATTTGCCTATAAGAACTCTATGAAGCAAATCAACTGGATATAGTATTATGAGGGATAAACAATGTACAGTTCAGTTGATAAAAATGTATCTTGGACAGTTAATTTTAGAGTAAGGTTAAGTATGAATTGTCCATGTAGGTAAATGTTTTCTGAGTTTATGTGCTCAGTCATGTCCAACTCTTGCAACCGCACGGGACTGTAGCCCATCAGGCTCATCTGTCTATGGGATTTTCCAGGCAAGAATACTAGAGTGGGATTGCCATTTCCTTCTCCAGGATATCTTTCCAACCCAAGGATTGAACTCATGTCTCCTGTGTCTCCTTCAAGGCACGTGGATTCTTTACCTCCTGAGCCATGGATAAATGTTAATACCTGAGAAGTGTAAGGAAATATTATCGGAGATTAGAGGAGTGAAGAGTTGCTTTGTTTTGTATGAGGGAAGTTTTTATGGAATAAGAGGATAGATGCTTAGATTTCTTAAATACCTTGCATGTGCTATGGAATACTCAGTTGCAGAGAGACATTACTGATCCAAGTCAGAAATTATAGGGGACAGTGTGAACATTGCTAAAGTAGTGATTTTAATTTTTTTTTATGGTTAGTCATTGATGGTTTAGTTCAGTTCAGTCGCTCAGTTGTGTCCGACTCTTTGCCACCCCATGAATTGCAGCACGCCAGGCCTCCCTGTCCATCACCAACTCCCAGAGTTCACTCAGACTTACACCCATCGAGTCAGTGATGCCATCCAGCCATCTCGTCCTCTGTCGTCCCCTTCTCCTCCTGCCCCCAATCCCTCCCAGCATCAGAGTCTTTTCCAATGAGTCAACTCTTGGCATGAGGTGGCCAAAGTACTGGAGTTTCCAGCTTTAGCCTCATTCCTTCCAAAGAAATCCCAGGGCTGATCTTCAGAATGGACTGGTTGGATCTCCTAGCTGTGCAAGGGACTCTCAAGAGTCTTCTCCAGCACCACAGTTCAAAAGCATCAATTTTTCGGCGATCAGCCTTCTTCAGAGTCCAACTCTCACATCCATGTGACCACTGGAAAAACCATAGCCTTGAAGTTGGCAAAATAATGTCTCTGCTTTTGAATATGCTATCTAGGTTGGTCATCACTTTTCTTCCAAGGAGTAAGCGTCTTTTAATTTCATGGCTGCAGTCACCATCTGCAGTCATTTTGGAGCCCTTAAAAACAAAGTCTGACACTGTTTCCACTGTTTCCCCATCTATTTCCCATGAAGTGATGGGACCAGATGCCATGATCTTCGTTTTCTGAATATGGAGCTTTAAGCCAACTTTAATTAATTATATATTGTTAGGTAATATATATTGATATATGATGCTTCCCTCATAGCTCAGTTGGTAAAGAATCTGCCTGCAATGCAGGAGACCTGTCTCTTATACACATCTAGATGTGTATAAGAGACAGTTGTGTATGTGTGTGTGTTTATCTGCATTCAAATAATAATAAATTTAAATTTAAATATGAATTTTGTAATATATTTTGTTTATTAGTGTTCCATTTAAATAATATTGACCTTAAAACGTCTACTTTATTTTTCTACAGAAATTCAAGAAAAAAGTGGTAAGTATTCTAAAACGTGTTTCTCAAAGACCTCTTTAACATGATTGATTTCTGGAAATCTTAACATCCCCCCAGTTCTTAATCCATATGCTTCTTGTATTTCACTTGCCCTGGAAGTTTATCTTTTCATCTCCAAATTTAATTGCATACTTCCTCATAGAAAGTCTCTCCATTTAGTTCCCCCATATGAAATCCATTTCTATTCCTCTTTTGTCCATTCCATATCATTCTTTCCTATAAACATTAGCTTTTCTGTTTTTCCAAAGACATGTCATAGGCTCACTATAAAGTGGATGTGATGGAGGACATTATGTTAAAAGGCACTGGGTTGGATTCCATTCTGTTTACCTCCCAGAACACATTCCTAGTTAGGACCTCTGTCATATTCCAATGTCTAGGGTGTACCTTTATGGCAATGAGATTTCCCCAAACCTACAAAGATAGAGAAGATTTCTAATGTGCTCAGTGAAGTTTACCTTTCACTTTCCCGTCAAACCTTGTATAAATTATGCTTTGTTATCTTGGTCCATAAACTTCACACTCATTCTTTCATTGTGCCTGAGTATATTACCCTAGCATTCCCAAGTATGTCAATATTTCCAAAATTATTCTTTGAATATTTTCTTGCAAAAATGGAAATTTTTTCTCCATTGGCATTGAATATTTTGTTTTTCTTACAGCCACTGGATTTAAATCACAAGCTCTTGAGGTCAGAGTGGATCAAAACAGAAACTCCCCAATTCAAGGTAATGTATTCATTTGTTGACATTAAAGTGATTAGAGGAAATGGGGTGGAATGTGGGAGGGGGATTCAGGATTGGGATCTCATATACACCCATGGTGGATTCATATCAATGTATGGCAAAACCAATATGATATTGTAAACTAAAATAAAGTAAAAATTAAAAATAATAATAATAATAAAGTGATTAGAGGTATGCAGTTCATAACCATAAGTAATCTCTAGATTTTTTTTCTAACCCTGTAATTCAGTACTGTACCTAGCTTATTGAACAAAGCTACCTTGACCCCTCAACAAATGTAAGCATTCAAATAACTTACCATACAAATTGAACAATGAATGCTTAACTAATGCCAGAAGTGATTAAGAGCTTTAAAAAAAAAATCCCAGGACTAAAATTCTCTATCGATATAATATACTGACTCAGCTTTTGTCCTTCTCCATTTCTGGAGAATATTATTGAGCAAAAGGAGGATTTCTCACTATGGATGTGTGAGTGTGAGGGTGATATTTCTGTGCGAGCTCTTGTGTGTATATGCACATTCTATGTGAATGTTTTGTGTGTTTGTGTTTTTGAACACTAATAAATTGAAATGCAAATGAAAAATTTTCAAGAAAATAGAATTATTTTGTCCTTGTTTCTTTTGATATTTACATGGCTCTCTTCATTTTATTTTTCAGATATTGGTGGGGGGAAAATGGTATTTCTGACACTTTTCCCATAACCATTTAAATGATTGCTATTATTCCCTCCTTTTCTATCTGTATGGCATCCATTCACTTATCCTTCCCCTCTTCCTTCTCCAATTTTTTTGGTTATGTACTATTTTCATATTAACTTCTTTCATCTGTTTTCCCCTAGTTCCACTCTTCCCTTCCATGCTGTTCATTACATACCTTTTCTTGTCTGTAAACTGAAAGTGTTTTTATTTCCTTTTTATACCTCTTGAGATTTGTCTTGATTTGATTACAATTTTTGTAATAATGAGGGATATCAGACTGATCACCACATGACTCCCATGTTGTATAAGTTTTCATGCAAATGACCACTGATGCTGAATTACTGTGACATTTCAAGTTCACTATTCAATTGATACTGATGCAAAACTTAACAGAAAACTCCAAATTTGATGAGTAAATTCCTCTACCTTCTGCTCTCCCAAAGACTATTAATTCAGATGATGTTCCTTTATCACATGTGAGCTCTAAACCTACTCTCCCATTCCCCTTGATCTTATTACCCATTTGTTCCAGGTTATAGCAATGCTTTATGTAGTATTGTGCAGTGGAAAACTCTGAAAGAGATGGGAATACCAGACCTCCTGACCTGACTCCTGGGAAATCTGTATGCAGGTCAAGTAGCAACAGTTAGAACTGTACATGGAAAAACAGACTGGTTCCAAATAGGAAAAGGAGTACATCAAGGCTGTATATTGTCACTCTCCTTATTTAACTTATATCCAGAGTACATCATGAGAAATGCTGGACTGGATGAAGCACAAGCTGGAATCAAGATTGCCAGGAGAGATAACAATAACCTCAGATATGCAGATGACACCACCTTTATGGCAGAAAGCGATGAACTAAAGATCGTTTTGATGAAAGTAAAAGAGGAGAGTGAAAAAGTTGGCTTAAATCTCAATATTCAGAAAACTAAGATTGTGGCATCCAGTCCCATCACTTCATGGCAAATAGATGGGGAAATAGTGACAGACTTTATGTGTGGGGGATCCAAAAATCACTGCAGATGGTGACTGCAGCCATGAAATTAAAAGACACTTGCTCCTTGGAAGAAAAGTTATGACCAACCTAGACATCTTATTAACAAGCAGAGACATTATTTTGCCAACAAAGGTCCATCTAATCAAAGNAGATGGGGAAATAGTGACAGACTTTATGTGTGGGGGATCCAAAAATCACTGCAGATGGTGACTGCAGCCATGAAATTAAAAGACACTTGCTCCTTGGAAGAAAAGTTATGACCAACCTAGACATCTTATTAACAAGCAGAGACATTATTTTGCCAACAAAGGTCCATCTAATCAAAGCTATAGTTTTTACAGTAGTCATGTATGGATGTGATAGTTGGACTATAAAGAAAGCTGAGAGTCCAAGAATTGATGCTTTTAAACTGTGGTGTTGAAGAAGACACTTGAGAGTCCCTTGGACTGCAAGGAGATCCAATCAGTCAATCCTAAAGGGAATTAGTCCTGAATGTTCATTGGAAGGCCTGATGCTGAAGCTGAAATTCCAATATTTTGGCTACCTGATACGAAGAATTGACTGACTTGAAAAGATTCTGATGCTGGGAAAGATTGAAGGCGAGATGAGAAGGGGATGATGGAGGATGAGATGGTTGAATGGCATCACCAACTCAATGGACATGAGTTTGAGTAAACTCCAGGAGTTGGTGATGGACAGGTTTCTTGTCTATATACTGCAGTAGGTTTTTTCCCCCTTGTTATGTCTCTTGAGAGTTGTCTTGATTTGATTCTAATTTTTGTAGGGACGAGGGATATCAGGCTGATCACCACATCACTACTATGCAATAGATGTTTTCGTGTAAATGACCACAGATGTCGAATCCTTGTGACCTTTCAGGTTCAAGGGACAATAACTATGTGGTTGATACTGACCCAAAACTTAAATGAACAGAAAACTCCAAATTGGTTGAGTAACTTACCCTGCCTTCTGCTCTTTCAAAGACTAGTAATTCAGTGACATTCCTTGATTACATGTGAGCTCTAAACCTACTCTCCCAGTGCCCTTGATATTATTACCCACTTATTCCCAGATGTACAAATGCTTTATGTAATAACGATGGCATCACTGACTCAATGGACATGAGTTTGAGTAAGCTCTGGAGTTGGTGATGGACAGGGAGGCCTGGCATGCTGCAGTCCATGAGGTCGCAAAGAGACGGACACGCCTGAGGGACTGAACTGACTATGGATCTAGACGTGGTTTCATCTGTTCTCATGATGAAAGGTGTTATCTCTTATCATCAGAAAAGATGTTATCTCCATCTTCAAAGTCAAAACGCACACATTCTTATACGATTTTGTCTCACCTTTCTGTCTTTACAATAGATTATTTTTTCAGTTTTCTCCATTTGTCCTTCTGTGATTTGTCTTGTTGCAAAATCTGCAAGCATTTCTTTCTTGTCCATTTAATGCTAGTAATCACATATCTGGGAATTACTGTCATTTATAGTGTGGCTGTTGTGTAATGCATTAGTCTAAGTCACTTTCATATCCTGTAAATTATAACTCGCTTTACTGGTATTGAATATTTTATTTTTCTTACAGTCACTGGATAAATCAGATGTGTATCATTTAGAAGAGGGTCAGTACAGAAACCACATAATACAACTAGGTATTTTCATGGGTGACATAAATGTGGATAGAGACACCCAGTAAATTCTGGAAGGATTTTTTTTCCAATTCTGTAATTGATATTTGTATCCAGTTTATTGACCAAAAGTTACTGTGATCTCGACATGTGTGCTAACATCCAAATATCTTATAGCTTACAAACTGAAAATGAAAATCTAGCTAATGTCAAAGATGATTATAAGCTTTTTTAAAAGGCAAATTCCAAAATCAACATTTCTAAAATAATCTCTCAGTGTTGCTAAATGACTCAGATTATGCCACCCTCTATTTTTGGCATATATTTTTGAGCAAAAGAGAGGGTTTGGTCACTGAGAATGTGTGCACCTCTTTGTGTATGTGTGTGTTTGTGTGTGCATGTGTGTGAATATATGCTTACGCTCCTGAGTGTGTGTGCATATTCCATATGTATTTTCCTGTTTTGTATGAATGTAAATAATGAAAAATATATTTATAATTTCAAAATAGTCAATAAGATTAACTTATCTTTGTTTCTTTTCATATTTACTTGGACTCTTCATTTTATTTTTTAGATGATCACGGAAAAGTATTTGGTAAGTGTTTCTAACATCCTTTGCCTCAACACTATTTAAAAGACTGCTCACATATCCCTGCCTTTCTTACCATATTTCATCTACCAGCTTATCTTTACCCTCTCCCATCTTCAACCTTTTGGATATGGACTCAGTTCAGTTCAGTCGCTCAGTCATGTCTGACTCTTTGCAGCTCCATGAGTCGCAGCACGCCAGGCCTCCCTGTCCATCACCAAATCCCGGAGTTTACTCAAACTCATGTCCATCGAGTCAATGATGCCATCCAGCCATCTCATCCTCTGTTGTCCCCTTCTCCTCCTGCCCCCAATCCCTCCCAGCATCAGAGTCTTTTCCAATGGGTCAATTCTTTGCACGAGGTGGCCAAATTATTGGAGTTTCAGCTTTAGCATCAGTCCTTCCAATGAACACTCAGGACCGATCTCCTTTAGCATGGACTGGTTGGACCTCCTTGCAGTCCAAGGGACTCTCAAGAGTCTTCTCCAATATCACAGTTCAAAAGCATCGATTCTTTGGCACTCAGCTTTCTTCACAGTCCAACTCTCACATCCATACATGATCACTGGAAAAACAATAGCCTTGACTAGATGGACCTTTCGGCAAAGTAATGTCTCTGCTATCTAGATTGGTCATAACTTTCCTTCCAAGGAGTAAGCGTCTTTTAATTTCATGGCTGCAGTCACCATCTGCAGTGATTTTGGAGCCCCAAAAAATAAAGTCAGCACTGTTTCCCCATCTGTTTCCCATGAAGTGATGGGACCAGATGCCATGATCTTCGTTTTCTGAATGTTGAGCTTTAAGCCAACTTTTTCACTCTCCTCTTTCACTTTCATCAAGAGGCTTTTTAGTTCCACTTTACTTTCTGCCATAAGGGTGGTGTCATCAGCATATCAGAGGTTATTGATATTTCTCCCGGCAATCTTGATTCCAGCTTGTGCTTCTTCTGGCCCAGCGTTTCTCATGATGTACTCTGCATAGAAGTTAAATAATAGGGTGACAATATGCAGCCTTGATGTACTCCTTTTCCTATTTGAAACCAGTCTGTTTGTTCCATGTCCAGTTCTAACTGTTGCTTCCTGACCTGCATATAGGTTTCTCAAGAGGCAGGTCAGGTGGTCTGGTATTCCCATTTCTTTCAGAATTTTCCAGTGTATTGTGATTCACACAGTCAAAGGCTTTGGCATAGTCAATAAAGCATAGATAGATATGTTTCTGGAACTCTCTTGCTTTCCAGTGGATGTTGGCAATTAGATCTCTGGTTCCTCTGCCTTTTCTAAAGCCAGCTTGAACATCAGGGAGTTCATGGTTCACGTATTGCTGAAGCCTGGCTTGGAGGATTTTGAGCATTACTTGACTAGTGTGTGAGATGAGTGCAGTTGTGCGGTAGTTTGAGCATTCTTTGGCATTGGAATGAAAACTGACCTTTTCCAGTCCTGTCATTATAGCGTATGACAGTTAGGAAAAGGCGGTAAAAGTATGCTTTAGAAACCTTGTTTCAGTTAGGAAGGCAAGATGATTTGAATTAAAATGACTTTTCCCCTTTTTTACATTTCAGGACCTGTAGATGAATACATGCTGCCATTTGAGGAAGAAATTGGCCAGCATCCCTCTCTTGAAGACATGCAGGAAGTTGTTGTGCATAAAAAAAAGAGGCCTGTTTTAAGAGATTATTGGCAGAAACATGCTGTAAGTTATAGTTAGCTTTTCACTTTACTTTCCAATTAAAAAAAATGCTCATCAGAAGAATGATTTATATTTCTGTACATTTTCTTTCTGGATTTCCTGAGGCAGAAATCTTGGTACAAGGTATTCTAGAGTCCTAGAAACAGTGCAGTAAGGCCACATCTGTACACTTGTGAGGGAGATGGTAAAGTCAGAGCCATTGTGTGGACACCTGGCTTTGTGCTCCTGTGTCACTGTGTGTCCCCTCTTTGGAAGGTTTCCAAGGGAAACAAGTGCCTTACTGTGAGCCTGTGGGGAGAGTTGGGTAACCTTGCTGATCACCACCTTCACATATGATGTCGTTTTAAAAAGTGAAGTACTCAGTATTACTCTCCGTGACAGTTACTGCATTTTGATTGGATGATTTTCAAGTTCATAAGAGACTAGGAATGTGAAGGCTGGAACAATATTGCCCTGGTTATTTTGTTCTAGATATAACTAGTAACATGGATAAGCCAAGTAGAGAATCCCTAAGTGTGGCTTCCTAACCCTTTTCCTACTTATCTGCAAGGAAGAAATGCTGAAATTAACGAAGGAAAGAATAAAAATTGGTAAACTTCTCAAAGCCTTAGTTTTGAATTCAGTTGAAAGGTTAGCTTAAATTTAAATTACCTGCTTTGTGAATAATGATCAGAGATATTTGGAATTAAACAAATCTGCTGTGATCATCTCCAGTGCTTTAAAAAAAAAAAAAAAGTTTTCTCTCAGTGCTTCTCTCCATGTGAGATATTCGAAAGTGAATGTTGACAAATATCAAACTTGGGTAATTTTTCAGACTTTCTTTAACCCACAAGAATAGCAATTTCTTTATGATAGGTTTACTCTAGTTCCCAATAGGAAACAAAAACTGTTAGGGTATTTAAATGTGTTTTTCCTTTTTAGGGAATGGCAATGCTCTGTGAAACGATAGAAGAATGTTGGGATCATGATGCCGAAGCCAGGTTATCAGCTGGATGTGTAGGTGAAAGAATTACTCAGATGCAAAGACTAACAAATATCATTACCACAGAGGACATTGTAACAGTGGTCACGATGGTGACAAATGTTGACTTTCCTCCCAAAGAATCTAGTCTATGATGGTTGCACCATGTGTACACACTGAGAAACTGGACTCTCAACTGGAGCTGCTAATGAAACTGCTTACAGTTTATTTTCTGTGTGAAATGAGTAGGATGTGTCTTAGACATCTCAGAAAGAAGACCCTCATTTCAAAAGGTGGCTCTGGGAGACTTAACAGCATTGCCTGTAGCAGAGACATACATGAAGGACACGCGACTAAGAGAAAAGTTGTAAACTCTATAAAGAAACTTTTGAAAAAATGTACATGAAGAATGTGGCCCTCTCCAAATCAAGGATCTTTTTGGACCTGGCTAATCACGTGTTTGGAAACTGACATCAGATTTCTTAATGTCTGTCCGAAGACACTAATAATTCCTTAAATGAACTACTGCTATTTTTTTTTTAAATCAAAAACTTTTCATTTCAGATTTTAAAAGGGTAACTTGTTTTTATTGCATTTGCTGTTGTGTTTCTATAAATGACTATTGTAATGCCAATATGACACAGCTTGTGAATGTTTAGTGTGCTGCTGTTCTGTGTACATAAACAAAGTCATCTAAGTGGGGTACAGTAAAGAGGCTTCCAAGCATTACTTTAACCTCCCTCAACAAGGTATACCTCAGTTCCACGGTTGCTAAATTATAAAATTGAAAACACTAACAAAATTTCAATAATAAATTGACCCATGTTTTGTAACAAGGTATTACAAATTCACTGTGTTATTTAAGAAAAAAGGTAAGCTATGCTTAGTGCCAACAGTAAGTGGCCATTTGTAAAGCAGTGTTTTAGCTTTTCTTGTGCTAGCTTGTGATTTAAGGGAAAAAAAAAAAGTGCTGTTTTTTGAAATGAAAAAAATGGTGTATTTCCCCCTTTTCTCCCATGTTTAAAAAAATCTTCATCTTATATCCAGTTCCCAAAATATTGCATACTTAGCTACGTATTTTTTTAGGTGTGCTGTGCTTGGGGACTATTTTTGAAAATTTAAAGCATGATTTAAAAATTTTTAAGTGAGCTGTTAACACTGGAAAGCTCTTCATTTTTATTCTTTAAAAATAGATTTTTTTTTTTCCTATTTATATATGTAAAATTGTAGTGTATTTCTTTTCACCAAACAGTGTGTGGGACATTCTTGATCACTGTTTTAGAGTCACCTCAGGAAGTGTCATTACCCAGAATTCCTCACTCTCTGCTTTGAGACTTGTAACTTTATTACTATATTTCTGCTTGGTGCCATCTTGTCAGAGTAATATTTGATGTCTGTGATATGTCAAGAATTATCCTAGGATAGAGATTTAAACTTTTAAGCACAGATTTCAGATGTTACTGCTTTAAAACAAATCAGGGATAACAAGTTAAACTTATAACTTAAAATATGCAATGACATTTAGAGGTAACCAATATTGATATAGGTAACATAGCTTAGCCTCCTTCCACAAATTGCTTTTACAACTAACTGATATTAATTTAGGATAGTTTATGCCTTATCCTTGATGAGAAAATGGAACTGATAAGTAGGTGCCAAAGTGCTTTTCAAAACAATATTACATTAGAATTGGATTCCTTCTCAAATTGACAGGCCAAAGCAAAACATTAATTAGATTACTGACCAATAAATAGTCAGTATTATGCTATGTACTTTTGTCAGGTCATTTTAAAATCCATGTTAATTTTATAAAAGAATTTTTTGTGTGTCACTATCAGGAGCTCACTGTGAATGTGTTATCTTCAAATGGCTATTTAACCACACAGTACACTACATTTTACATAAAACATGCACTTAATCTCTGGGAATAAATTATATTATTTATAAATAATACATAGGTCAACAGACTCTAAGCAGGGAGGGAAAGAAGAGTAACAGCATTGTCGTCTGTGTGCCACACACCATACAGAGAATTGTGTTCTTGGTCACATAATGTACCCAAGGCTTTGTTGTATTTCTAAGAATTCCCATTTCAGTGTTGAGTTTACCTTTATTTCAAAAAGTACTTGGCTTCTCAATTTCTTGGTTTTGCTTCTACCTGGAAACTAATCAAGAAGGGAAAATAATGAGAATGTTCATACATGAAAATTGTTCATCTCTTGAAGACTGATTGCTACCTGTTCTGAACATTTAATCCTGTTTTTAAAAGTTAAAAAAGTCAAAGGAAAACAAGGAGTATTATGATGAATGTTTGACTTATGTGAACACTTAAAAGAGTTACATTTATAAGACCAGTTATTCACAAAATAAAGTTTTCTCTTCATGTTAGAAAACGTTTTTAGAAATCCTGGGTATTGTACTTAACTCTAGCTAACCAATTTTACAATAAAACCTGTATTCTTTTGAGAACTACATTGGTAGAAAAATAATTTTTATAAGCAGTAAAATAAGAATGTTCCAGTGACTACCTGTCCTGTACCTAGTCTTGTTAACAACTTTCTTTTGCAGGGCATTTTCACGTTTGGTTTACAGTCAGCGTAGAGTGGGCAAATTAATAAAAAGTTTGAGGTTAGGGATACTGAAAAAAAGAAAGATCAAAGAAAGAAAAATGATTTGTTTGGGGGTAAACAGACCCCAATAATTTTTTCCTCATGTGTATGGTGCTCCTTATGATTCGTCTTGTATTTTGCCTTTATGACACACATCAGAACTGCTGCTCTAACTTACACTCTTGACCTTGCCCAGATCTCCGTGTAAGGAATGCTTTATGATCAACTGCCATAGGACTGATGGACTAGTCCAAACTGATGGACTGTTTGGCTGTATTCGAAGTCTATGCCCTGCACCGCTCTTGTATGTATTTTAGATGCTAGGCAGTTTTCAGCATGTGACGTGTGATTCTTGTTTGAATGTTTATTACAGGTACCTTGTGAATTCCAGAACAGAGACTGTGCCTCACAGTTGTTGGTCCCATGAACTTGCACTGTCCTTCATGGTGATGTTTTGAAAATACAATCAGAAAGAAAAAAGTTTAGAACTTAAAGATGAATCATAAATCATGAAAGTATAAAGAAACTCTTCTTCCCCCGTCCTTAATCCTAGGTAGTGTAACAGCTACATTTAAGTAAAATGCAGGTAGGAGGGGAAAAAAATCCTGGATAGTTTAGTGGAAAAAACTGATTAACTGTTTAAAAAAGATGCTTTGCCACAGATATTTTCCAGTTTCTCTTTTTTACCTTTTTAAAATATTACTTTTTAGGAACATTTGGTATAATGTGCATAAAATTATTTACTGATTTATGGGCAAAATGATACAAGTAGCATCTTGATTGAACATCATTTACCTCAGATATTCAACCAGCAGTACATTTTTTATGCAGTCTCAACCCATATCCTATTTGTTACCTCTCAAAATATTGGTAAACAATTATTTTAGCTTTACTCTGTATTTCTTGTCAGTGTTTTGGGCACAGGTTGTTGTACTACTGTCAAATTGTACTTGCTATTTTTTCTGCAAGTATTTAACAAAAAGTCAAAAAAGAAAAAAAAAACAGTCCCATAAAACCCCACCTTGGGTAAGTGATTGTTAAATATTGTACAAATAAAATGTATGCTATCCCCATTCCATTGCCAAGTTAAATAAAAAAATAAACATGGTATGATTTGCATATGAAGTTTTTCTTTAGTTATATATTCTTAAAGATGGGAACAGCAGCTTTACAATTGATAGTGAGCCTTACACCTTGGAATGTGCAAGAATGGGGACAGGTGAAAGGGAGGTTTGTCAATTATGGCATTTCTCTCCTTTGTTGTGTAAGCAGATTGTGTTCCTTTGAAAGTACAGATGTTGGTCCTGCCAATTTTAAGAGAGACTAAATGGCATTAGTCACTTTGTCTTTTCATACAGACTTTTTCTTAAGAAGTGACTTAGGTAATAGACATCAAAGATATAAATTACACTTCCCACCTACAGTTTACCAATAGAAGGGAAGAATTCTGGTATTTTCCACTTAAGGTAATCAGTAAGAGGGATCACCAAGGAAGCAAGTTTTCATTTGCATTTTTAATGTTGCAAATTCTAAACACTAGAATTTTGGTTTATCACCTGACTTTCCAAGCAAATGGGGGTGGAAGAGCCCCACCTACCCACATTTAATGTTGAAGTTCACATCAATGGATTCTCAATTTTTTACGGTAAAGGTGAAGGAAGGGGCAACACTTAGGTTATACTGGTTTGAAAGAAATTGCATTTTCTTCTAAAAAAAACAAATGAAAATGCAAACCATGGTGGAATCTGCAAGGAATCTGTACAGAAAGACTGAAACTGTTTCTAGTGTTGCTCTGCAAAACTGATTTCATCTGAAAGTTAGTAGTAGGTAATCAATATATACAGAATTATGATGTAAGTTTTGGGGAAACAGCACATACTTCCGAGTCATTCACATCTGCATGTCCACAAAACTGGGAACTTTTTTCTTAATGTTTTTGGTTGGACACGTGGAGGGATCACAGGAGTGATAACCTCACTGATGCTGCTAACATGCCTGCTCACCTGGTTTTCAGTCTTTTGATTGTGTGGTTAACAGGCTGCATTCCTTTTCTAGTAAATGAAAATATCTTTAAGCCACATTTGCTTATGTTCTTCTTGAAAGATTTTTACTAGGGCTTTTGAGATTTGGTTTTTATTTTATTGACGATGGTTTAAACAGTTTAAAAGATGAAGTTAGTTTTAAAACATTTACGTATATTTTAGCTTCTCTGTATTAAGGAATATGAAAAGGGGAACACAACATTCTTCCTCTGAAAAACTGCTTTTGAAATGTAGGCTTATGCTTCATTTGTGTGACTTTTCCTAACCTACCTTTTATAGTTTATTTTATAGCTCTTTCACTGATGGTGATGGATTTTTCTGTAGTTTTTACATAGCCAGGTAAGTGGATGAGGGCTTTCAAACCATTGAGTGGCATCCTAAGCAGATAAAAATTTGCAGTCTTCAAGCCAGTTCTTTAGGTGCTTTTGTGGTCAGTGCTTTTAAAGCAGAGGGTACTCCCCTAAAACAGCTCAGAAAAAATTTTAAGGGACAATTTTAGCTCAAGTGCAAAAAACCCTTGCTTCTTAATAGTGATGTGACCATGGTAAGTATTTTGGCAAAATATCCCCTAAAAATCTGTAAACTATTGCACAGAACCAGGATGCAAGCCTTGGCTTTCATGAAACACTGCTGAAAAGTAAACGACAGTGATCTGGAAACTAAGAATGCCTATGTGCAAAGAATAGGTTGCAGGTACTGAAGAGCTATTTTTATGCATAGAAATCTCATACTCCATTCTAAACGCAATTAACTCTTAAAACCAAGAAAATAGTTTCTTAGAGTATACTTTTAAAAAAACACACTAAGAAACACATTACTGAGCTTTGATGTCAACGAAATGAGTTGGAATTCCAGGGTCTGTCAATCCTCTGGACAGGGCCACTACTGTGTTCGTTTTCTCACCTGTAAACAACAGTAACTAATTATCAGGGTCTTTGACAGTTTTAAAATGATCGCAAACTGTACAAGGATAGGGACTTTGTCTTTTGTAACCCTTCTATGAAAAAAATAGACAAATATTCCTGAATAAAAGAAGTCACTCACACTTCATGAATGCTTATTAAATTTCACTTTAAACACATACCAATATTAACATTAGTTTATGGAGTCCTGAATTTATAAGGTACATTCCTTTGGGGGGGGGTCTATTTTTTGATACAGTTAACACTGTCATACATTTTCTATTATTCGTGGGAATGGCTTTACAGGAATTTGCTAAAGTGCTTGTTAGACAAATGCTAGTTCCTAGAACATGCCCAAGAATTGCATTTAAAAACATCCTACAAAAGATTCTTCCATGGATGGTATGAGTACCATATTTTAAGAAGCCTGGAAGAAAATGTTCAAACTTTTGGTTTTTTTCTTACATGTGAACCATCTTCTAGCCAAACTGATCAGGCTCCTGAACTAAAAGACTTGGTCTGGGATAGAATCTTAAATTTTCATGAATACAGAAAAACTGCAGTACCTCCCAATGGACCAAAAGATAACTCATTACATTTCAACTCTTAATCACTGTTTCTTTACTGCCTTATTTATAGTTTGTAAAAATATCTGGCTGCTGGGTTGAAATGAACTCTTCAAATGTACCACATAAATACGTTACAAGTGTTCAATTAAGCATATGTTTCAATCCCTAAGATAGTCATATTTATTTTTTTGAACAGTTACTTACAACATATCACTGGAATTAAAACTTAAAATCATGTAACTGCTCATATGATTCAAAGGCAAGGCACAGCCATGATACATGTTTAACAGTCTCCCATAAATACAAAAATACATCTTTATAAATATAAGAAAATGTAGTAACACATCTTGTTAAAGGACAACAGCTTTTAGTTCTTTAGAGAAGTCTGCCTGAAACTCCATAACTGAAACCATGGTTATACTCATAACCAGCTTAGGGAGGATGTTGCCCACTGCCTAACATCTGTAGGACAGTTGGGGTATTTCTGCAAAGCATTCATAATTTGTGTATTATCCAAAAGAAGTTTCATCAGCTGATACTCCCTCTGTGCATTTACTGATGTTCTTTCCATGGGCCTTATTAATTCTAATTGTTGTAAGTGTTCAAACGCCTGAAAGATGAAACAAATAGTTTAGGTTGAATAAGGGAAGTAAACAAAATTAAGCCAGAGGACAGTTAAGATTTTAGTCAGTTTTAGAACAGAGTACTAGGAAACAAAATGTAACAGATGTCAGTAAAGTTCAAAAACAATTCTCATCAACCTCATAAAAACTTCCCACATCACATGAGGCAGTGTCAGTATAGAGCAGCTGCCTGTCCCTACATCACTGAATGTAAACAGGGCAAACAACTCAACTGCACAATCTGATTTTGTTCCTCACCTCATTCTGTCATATCTTTTCCTAGTACTTAAGTTAATAGAGTTTCTAGTTCACTATAAAAACCCAGAGTTTGATAAAGACCAGTACTTCTAAACTAATGGTCCAGGTTACTCAAATTTGCCTTGACATTTTGTTTTGTTAGAATTTGCTGTATAAAAGTTTAATATAGCTGTAAAAACAGAGGGCAGCAGGGAAGACCTCTAGCAGCACACCTGTTTAACTGATCCTGTATGAAAATGATTCAGCAGAGTGGTGGAGGTATGGAGGAGAGGACACGCCCCTCCTTCCTTAAGAAGTCTGACAGAGACCACTATGACCTGTCAGAAAGTCCCTTTCTTCCATCTTCCCCACCTTAATAGGGCTCCTTACTGTTCACTTCCTCTTAACCCTTCATGTACCATGTCTTTTCTAACTATGATCATTGTTTTAGTTACTTTATTAGGATATGAAGAAAAAAAAGAAAACATTAAATTAGGACCAATCAACTATTAAATACTGATACACTGAAACAGATTACTGACCTTTCTATTCTTAAGCCTCACTGTGAAAAATACTACTGGAATACATTCTTTATAAACTAGAAAAACTCTTCTTATGAAAAGAATAGTTCAGACAATTTCTGAAAATGAGAAAATACTAGAGGATCTGGGTATTGGCTGAATAAAATTGAGACTTCAAAAATTTCTAGGTAGCTTTCTTAATCAAAATGTAGAAATGACCAGCCTCAAGCTCCTAGTAAAAATTTAAGTGCTCAGCTAACCCTTTCCACTAATACATTCTCATAAACTTATGACTATCATTAGGAAGGGAGGGAAAAACCAACCTCCAGTACGTTAAGTATTTTTCCTATTGTTTTGAAGAAAATGGCAATACCCTGATCTCATGTTTTTTTGGTTGCCCTAAAAAATAAACTTCTGACTTCTAATATCCTTTAGTATCCTTATAAAGGATACTAAAAAACTTATGGGTGCACTGCGTAAAAAATTCATAAAAGATGTTTCCTCCCATAAAGTCCTCTAGAGCTGTGCTATTCAATAAGTAACCTCAATGGGCTTTTGAGGATCTGCAATGTGGAACTCTAAAGTTTAATTTAAAAACTAACAGAACATTTTAAGTATGTTTGAAACAATTTCAGAATGTAAATTTACTTCTTCAGCTAAATAAGGGTCTAAACAAATAATTTAAAGAATCTAAAGAGCAATTATTTTCAATGACTAATCAGTGAATCAAAATGTGCCTTAAATGTAAACACACAAAATTTCAAAGACTTAACACAAAAGAAAATAAAAAACTTCATTAATACCTTTCTATATTGACTACAGATCTAAATATTTTGGTACATTAAATGAAACTTACTGTCCAAGTTAATCTCACCTTTCACCTTTTTTTTGTTATCATTGTTGCTACTAGAATATCTAAAATTACATTACATAGCTCATATTTCTGGTGGACAATGGTATGCTAGAATAAATTTCCTCAAGTTTTGAAACTCATGCCTTACTCAAGCTCTAACAAAACTGTCTCTATATACCCTCACTAACCAATTAGATTGTTTTTTATTTTCCTAATGACTCATTCTATTGCCTTTTACTGCTGAGATTTTATAAAGCCAACCTTAAGGGTATAAAAATATAGGGCTGCATCTGTATCTTGTGAAAGTCACTCAGTTGTGTCCAACTCTTTGCAACCTCATGGACTAGCCAGTCCATGGAATTCTCCAAGCCAGAATACTGGAGTGGATAGCTGTTTCCTTCTCCAGGGGATATTCTGAACCCAGACTGAACCCAGGTCTTCCGCATTGCAGGCGGATTCTTTACCAACAAGGGAAGCCCAAGAATACTGGAGTGGGTAGCTTACCCCTTCTCCAGCAGATCTTCCCAACCCAGGTATCGAACCAGGATCTCCTGCATTGCAGGCGGATTCTTTACCAATTGAGCTATAAACTGTGTCTTAGGTAGAATTTAATGAGTAGTTTCTTAGGTAGAATTTAATGAGTAGGATGCAATTGCTAGGAAGAAACAGTAGAGGGCAGTATATCCCCACAAACTGTAAAACAGAACAGTATTCTTCAGATTTATTCAAAGATTTCATTTTTAGAATTTTTTTTTTTTTTTGGGGGGGTGTCTGTTTTGAATAAAATTCCTATGGTAATACCTAATGTTTCAAAATTAATAAAAGTGCAGCTATGATATATACAATCAAAGTAGACAAAAATAAGCCTATCCGCAGAAAAAATCTTACCTTCATGACAACAGGTTTCTCAAAATTGTAAACAGAATGAGCCTTTCTTTGAACAAACTTCTGAAATTCTGGACAGAAAGCAATGACATTGTTAGTACCTTCAAATAAGCAGTGGAGTATAGTCAGAAAGAAACTATCAAATGAGTCATCTCACCATTATAAACCATTTGAAAATTAAAGGGCTCCTCTTCATAGATGTCATTTAAATGTTTCATTGCTATGATAAGACAGATTTCCAAGACTGACAGACCTATAGTAAAAGGGGAAAAAACTATGAGGTATAGTTTTACATAATGATTGAAACAAATCCTCCAAGTAGGAGGATAATGTGAAAGGTTGGCTTTGAGGGGTGGGGAGAGGCCAACACAGCACTCCTTGGTTCAAATGTGTATCAGTCACTATTATCTGAATAATCTAAAGCAAGTTATTCAACCTCCCTGAGCTTAGTTTTAATTTAAAAATAAGGATCTTTCCAAACTTCCAGAGATTTTTACAAGGATTAGAGACAATACTATCAAGCGCTTATCATATGGCCTACAGCAAACATGAAGAAGAGCTGCAATTATTATGTAACTTTCAATAAGGCCCTCGATTATTCATAATCTCTAACCCCTGGAAATTACATCTAATTTATTTTTCCTGGAGAGGAGAAAGTTCACTAGATTCTCAAAAGGGATAGTCAACACCAAATGGCTAAAAGCCAATGCTCTTCAGTAACACTTGGTACACTGAGAACTGTATTTCCAATGCAGCAAGGCAGGTGGTGCATCAAGTTTCTTTCACTTTAAATGGGAGAAGTGAGTTAAAGGATGTATACATATAAAAATATTTTGCATATAAAAACACTATATCAATGTTAATTGTAATTTCAAAAAGTATATCATTATATAAACTCAACCTTATTTTAAAAACTACTAATCAAGCAGGTTTCTCACCATGCACAATATTTCCTTTTGAGTCCATGCTACACAGCTGGTTTGCCTCCATCAGATCTGCTGCAGTTATAAATGGGTGTGACGGTGTTACATGATTTAAAGCAAGCATCTAGGGAAATGCAGGTCAGAAAAAGAAATGCATATTTACATGGGCATTTGGGGGTATTTCATTGAAGAAAACAATTTAGAGTTATGAAAGAGTAAATATTAATACTTGGGAAAGTTACTCTCAAATTTAGCTCTATTTAAATACAATATTTCAATTCATAAGCAACTTAACTGTATAAATGTAAATAAAGCATTAAAAACTTCTTGCTGCTCTCTCGACCTCTTCCTATTTGCATATCTTGCTCGATTACAACTCCTCAAAAGAAAAAAAAAACATTTTAAAAGGAGTGAGGAGAAGAGACCAAAATTAAGCAAGAATACTATTTAAAGCTCCAGAACAAAAAGGCAGAATTATGACTTCTATAAACTTTCTCACCAACCAATCAACTAATCCAGGTTAGTCTTATGTGACAGACAGAACTCAGCCACTTTGATGTTCAATTGTATTAAAAAGAAAAAAACAAAAATAAAATTATACCCAGAAACAACTCTCCTGGAAAGCAGGGAGCAAGTTGCTTTCGTGTAGCAAGCTGTCTGCTCAACAACTATCAAAACTTCTGCATTTGAAGGTTTCTTTATTTGTAACTTTGATAACATCTAAATTTTTTAAGTTTATTTTTCACTGAAATATAACTGACCCTGCATTTAGTTCATATAGATAAAAACAGCAGATAAAAATGCATGGCATGTGATTAAATTTGAATTCCACATTAACAATGAGTAATTCCTTAGTGTAAGTATTATATATGTAATATAATAGTTGGGACATTTACATTAGAAACTCCCTCCCTTTTTTAAAAAAATTATTTCATATAAGTATAGTTGATAAACAATTTGGGTTAATATCTACTATACAGCAAACTAATTCAGTTATACATACATATATATTATTTTTCATATTCTTTTCCATTATGGTTTATCACAGGATATTGAATATAGTTCCCCCTGCTTACAGTACAATCTTGCTGTCTATCCATTCTACATATAATAGTTTACATCTGCAAATTCCGAACTCCCAATCTACCCCACTCTTGCTCTTGGCAGCCACAAATCTATTCTCCGTGTTTGTGAGTCTGTGTCTGTCTTATAGATGGGTCATTTGTGTCATATTTTAGATCCCACATGGAAGTTACAGGATGTATTTGTCTTTCTTCCTAACTTAGCATGATAATCTCCAGGTCCACCCATGTTGCTGCAAATGGCATTATTTCATTCTTTTTATTATGGCTAAATAGTATTCTGTAGTTATGTACATACCACTTCTTCTTTATTCATTTATCTGTTGATGGTCATTTAGGTTATTTCCATGTGATGGTTACTGTGAATAGCGCTGTTATGAAAGTGTGTTTGTGTACATTTTTATGAATTATAGTTTTGTCCAAACATATGCCCAGGAATGAGATTACTGGATCATATGGCAACTCTATTTTTAGTTTCCTAAAGAACTTACGCACTATTTTCCATAGTAGGTGGAGCGATTTACATTCTACCAACAGTATGCTGCTGCTAAGTCGCTTCAGACTCTGTGCGACCCCACAGACAGTAGCCCGCCAGGCTCCCCTGTCCCTGAGATTCTCCAGGCAAGAATACTGGGTTGCCATTTAGGTGTGTTCATTTTCTTCACACCTTGCCCAGCATCTTTATGTATAGAGTTTTTGATGATGGCCATTCTCACTGGTGTATGGTGGTACCTCACTGAACTTTGATTTGCATTTCTCTAACAATTAGTGAGTTTGAGCGTCTTTTCATGTGCCTGTTTCCATCTGTATATCGTCTTTGGAAAAGTATTTATTTAGCTCTTCTGCCCGTTTTTCGATTCGGTTGGCTTTTTTGTTGTTATTAAGTTGTATGAGCTGTTTGTGTATTTTGGAAATTAAGCTCTTGTCTGTCACACCATTTGCAAAATTTTGTTCCACTTTGCAGGTTGTCTTTTTATTTTGTTTATAGATTTCCTTTGCTGTACAAGAGCTTGTAAGTTTGAGTAGGTTCCATTTGTTTATTTTTGTTTTTATTTCTTTTTTAATATAAATTTATTTATTTTAATTGGAGGCTGATTACTTTAAAATATTGTAGTGGTTTTGCCTTTCTATTGCCTTGAACTCTCTCCCTTTTTAAACCAGGGCCCAGGGTCCTTAATTGAACAATAGAGTGGTAATCCTTAACCTTCCTTCTCCTACTGGGAGGGATCCAGGAATCCAGTAGCTCCTTCCCATTCTCTTACCTTTTATTATAAAATATTTTTGACATATAAATAGGCAAGAGAGTAATATAATGAATATCCATGACCACTTCCTCTGCTTATGAAATATAAACTTACAGAGTTGAAGCCCCTGTCTCTTGCCCTGGTTGGACTCTCTACTCTTCTCCAGGTTAAAAAAAAATCATGCATGTCTTCATCCTTCTACTACATATCTTTGTATTCCTAGACAATACAGAGTAATTTTCAAGTTTTATATAAATATCATCTTGAACTTATGCAACACAGACACCATACCATCAGACATAAACTTTCCACACCCATCAAACTGGCAGAAAAAAAGGTTTAATTGTAAAATTTAAATTGTACACCATTTCCCTAAATACTGGAGAAGTTAAATATCTTTGTAAATTATAAGTCATGTGGGATTCTACACTGGTAGACTATTCTTAGTTCATTCACTCATATTCACAGTTTGTTCCTTTATTGATTACTGTAGAAGCTCTTTATATATTATGGACAGTGTTGATGATTACATGCACTGCATTTTCCATCTCCTAATCACTTCTTCTATGGTATCTTCCAGTGTCCAGACATTTTTAACAAAAAATTCAATGTAATTAACATTAACTGTCTTTTCTCCTATGGCTTGTAATTTGTGTAACTTCTCTAAGAAATCTTTTCCTACTTCAAGTATACAAATATATTTTTCTTCTAATTAAAAAAAAAGCTTTGTTTTTATACATATATTTAGGTTTATCAATCTGAAATTAACTTTAGGCTATGCATTTGAGGGTATTTTTTTCCCATGTGTATAACTCCTGATTTATTATTGAAAAATTAGCAAACTATATTTAATCTCAGTCTTTCTTTTCTTTATAATTTCTACCAATTCCAAAACTTTTCTTAAACAAGAAAAATCAAAACAAAAATTGAGCCATCACCTTTAAGAAACTAGCAAAACAGTGCTTTCTCATGTTGACAATTTTGAGCCAGACATTTGTCCAGAATGAAAGGTATGCTATGCTGTACTTATTCATTCAGTCGTGTACAACTTTGTGACCCCATGGACTGTACCCCATCAGCCTCCTGTATCCATGGGAATTCTCCAGGCAAGGTTGCCACGCCCTCCTCCAGGGGATCTTCCCAACCCAGGGACTGAACCCAGGTCTCCTGCATTGCAAGTGGATTCTTTACTGACTGAGCTACCAGGGAAGCCCAAGAAAACTTTAGTGGGTAGCCTATCCCTTCTCCAATGAGAGGTATGTATTTATGGATACACGTGTGTGTGTGTGTATCCTCCAAATACCATAAGTTAGTAAACACAGGTACCTAAATTACTGAAGTCTCTACTCTAAAAATTCTTAGTCTCTGTAATACCTCTGTGATAAAGACAGCTATTGCTGAAAATGGCAGTATGATTTTGATAAATGGAAGGAGGATGTGATTACAGAGGGTAAGTACATAGGGAGGAACATTCTCTTAAGTTTCCTAAGCACAACCAGAAATGGAGAAGGAGAATCTGTAAAAAGAAAAAACAAAAATAGGGCAGAACCATGTAACAGTAAAGCAGGATAAGCCTGAAGCCAGAGAGACTTGGATCTGAGTCCTGGGTTTGTTATCTACCAGCTGTGTGACATGGGGTAAGTTATTTAACCTCAAAGAACATTAGTTTCCTCAAAGGTAAGGATAACACCCAAACATAAAAAAAAAAAAAAAAAAAAAACAGCAACAATAAAAAAACAGGATTAATATAATGGTAAAATATAATGCCGGTCATAACTAGAGCAGGAAACGGCAACCCACTCCAGTATTCTTGCCTGGAGAATTTCATGGACAGAGGAACCTTGGTGGGCTACAGTCCATGGGGTCGCTCAAACAGTCAGACACGACTGACCGACTAATACACAAAGTAATTAGGTCACCTGACTTATGTGCTATTTAATAAGTGATAATCATTATTATCATGAAATGGAAGTGACCAAAAAGACACTGATGAAACCAAAATTATTTTCTCTTTGAAAGGTATTTGCTATACCTTTCATAAGATTGGACTTGCTTCATTCAAACCTCCTGTATTTTCAAGGGTCAAATGTATTTTCATCTTGTGATCTGTCAGTTTGCTATAATTAATGATGCTGGACTTTTTATATCTTTACCAGTCATTTGCATTTCTTCTTTTGTGAGTGTTGCCTTCTCCCCATCCTTGTGGGTGTCTTTTTTATTATATGTCAACACTATAACACTTTTTCTTTTCGTTTGTTTTGTAAATATTTTCCCTGAGTTTATAATTTAACTTGGGTGGTTGACATGCAGAAGGAGTCACTGATTTTATGCTTAGAAATAGTTTTTGATTGCTTGATCAGGTAAATAGTTCCATTTTTCTGCTACAGGTCTCAATGAATAAATTCCTGCTTACATAAGAGCAATTTTTCTGGTTAAGCAGGATTTTATTGGTCTAGACTAAGAAGCAGCCCAGGATTCCTTGGTGGCTCAGATAGTAAAGAATCTGCCTCCAATTCGGGAGACCTGGATTCACTCCCTGGGTGGGGAAGATCCCCTGGAGAAGAGAATGGCTACCTACTCAATATTCTTGCCTGGAGAATTCCATGGACAGAGGAGCCTGGTGGGCTACAGTTCATGGGGATAACTCGCAACTAACACTTTCACACAAGAAACAGTCCATCTCCTGTAGGAACCAGACTTGGAAGTATCAAAACTACTTTAATGGTATACATTCCTTGAACCATCTCACCAATACATGTAAAAAAAAATGTTGGTAGTTCCTACTTTGTAGGAAAAAACTTTAATTTATTTATTTATTTATTTTTCATTATTTAGAGAATACTTTATTAGTTTCTGTAATCAAACCCATGTAGATAAGACCTTACATATTTAATACAGTGTGTTACCCCTGTACAAATGGAAAAAATTATGTTTAACGTTTCTAGACTAATATGGCTGTTAATTTCTGTACAATGCCAACCCAACACGGTACAACTGGGATACTTTTTCCAAAGTTGACAGCACAGCTAAAGTTTCCAAAAATTCAAATTATATATATATATGTATATATATATAGATTTATTTATTTATATAAAAAGACCAATAGCAGTATGCTATGCATCAATAGCAGCAACAGCTTTTCCAAGTTCTGCAGTCATCTGAACAGAATTATAGAGACATCCAGCACACTCCATTAAAAAAAAAAAAAAAAAGTAAAAAAACAAAACCTCAGAAAACAGCAAAGTTCTGTTACTGTTGTGGTACCTGGCACCATTTTCTTTTTTTAATTACGTTTCTCAATCATCATCTGGAAAGAAAACATTCTAGAATAACGTCATTAAAAACAGATCTGATAAAGCACGGTGGAAGTTTACTCTTAAGAACAATTAAGTACCCCTTTCTTGATACTGTTTAAACTTAAGATAGAATTACTTGGTGAAAGACCATAACCAGGTAGGATTTGTCCAGGCATGTAAAGCTAGTTCAACATTTGGATCCAATATATTAGAAGGTGAGAAATAACAATAATATCTATGAAAAAAAATTAGGTCAAGTTAAGTGATTTGCACATTTCATGCACTTAAGTGTGTGTACTCGATTTCCATTTACTCATTACAGTAAAAAAGATTTTGAAATGGCAGAAACAAAAAAATCAAGCAAGGTTGTTCAACATAACGGGCAAAACAAGAAAAGTCATATATCATGTTCATGGATAAAAAAATAAACATTTGGCAAAATCCAACACAATCACAACAAACTCTCAGCAATTTATGGATAGATGGGAATTGCCATAACTTGACAATAAACATGTATTAAAAAGCTTCAGCTTATATCATATTTGAGAGTAAAAGACTGAAAGCTTTTGCCCTAAGCTTGGCAATTATCCACCTTCGCCATTCTAATTTAATATAGCGCAAGAAGTTCTAGCCACTGCAAAAAAGACAAGAAATAAAACATATACAAATAAGAAAAACTATCTGCAGATGACATAATTATCTATATAGAAAATCTCGTCTATGAAAAAAACAAAAACTTAACTAAATGAGTTCAGCAATATTGCAGAAAATAACATCAACAACAAAAAAAATCACATTTCTATATACTATCAATGAGAATGCTAAAACAAAAATTAAAAACAAAGTATTATTTACAATTGTTCCAAAGGAAATTAAACACTTAGGTACACAATGAAAACATGCACAGCATCTGCGAGGTGAGATTTATAAAATGATGGTAAAAGAAATCAAAGAACTAAATAAAAAAAGAGATGCACCATATTCAGGGATTGGAAGACCTAACAGAGTAGATATGTTAATTCTCACAAAATTTATCTAGAGGTTTAACCAGTTCCCATCAGAACATAATTACCTGGTGAAAGAAAATGAGTGGATAAAAATAAAATTAATACAAACCAGTAGCATGTGTAATGAACGAAGGTTTTTGCTGACATTAAAATGCTTCTGCAGCACTTCTTTCACACTTCTATCTTCTGAGAGACTCTAGATGAAAAAAATCAAAACAGAATTAAGGAAGAATGCAGTTTAAAACATAAATATAATATTATGCCTCACTGGTTAGTATACCTCATTAACTCTATCTAGTATTTATTCATTATTAAATAGCTGCTGGTCTTTTGGGGGAAAACAAAAAAAATCAAAAACAAATTTCTACTCTATTGATTTTCTCCTTATCCTCTTCCCTTTATGTTAATTCTGAAGACACAAAGATAAATATAACCCTTGTTTCCATAAAATTTATTCAATCACAGTAGTGGGATGATCAAAATGTAGTAGTAAATGCAACACAGAATAAGGGTTATTTGTTATTGTTTAGTCACTCAATTGTGTCTGACTCTTTTCCAACCCCATGGACTGCAGCTTGCCACGTTCCTCTGTTCACAGGATTTACCAGGCAAAACTACTGGAGCTGGTTGCCATTTCCTTCTCCAGGAGATCTTCCTGATTCAGGGACTGAACCAGTGTTTCCATAGTTTATTGGATCCACGCAGTCAAAGGCTTTGGCATAGTCAATAAAACAGAAATAGATGGTTTACTGGAACTCTCTTGCTTTTTCGATGATCCAGCAGATGTTGGCAATTTGATCTCTGGTTCCTCTGCCTTTCCTAAAACCAGCTTGAACATCTGGAAGTTCATGGGTCATGTATTGCTGAAGCCTGGCTCGGAGAAGTTGGAGCATTACTTTACTAGCATGTGAGATGAGAGCAATTGTGGGGTAGTTTAAGCATTTTTTGGCACTGCCTTTCTTTGGAATGGAAATGAAAACTGACCGTTTCCAGTCCTGTGGCCACTGTTGAGTTTTCCAAATTTGCTGACATATTGAGTACAGGACTTTCACAGCATCATCCTTTACGAAGTGAAATAGCTCAATTGGAATTCCATCACCTCCACTAGCTTTGATCCTAGTGATGCTTCCTAAGGCCCACTTGACTTCGTATCCCAGAATGTCTGGCTCTAGGTGAGTGATCACACCATTGTGACTATCAGGGTCATGAAGATCTTTTTTGTACAGTTCTTCTGTGTATTCTTGCCACCTCTTCTTAATATCTTCTGCTTCTGTTAGGTCCATACCATTTCTGTCCTTTATTGAGCCCATCTTTGCATGTAATATTCCCTTGGTATCTCGGATTTTCTTGAAGAGATCTCTAGTCTTTTCCATTCTATTGTTTTCTTCTATTTCTTTGCAATGATCACTGAGGAAGGCTTTCTTATCTCTCCTGCTATTCTTTGGATCTCTGTATTCAGATGCTTTATCTTTTTCTCCTTTGCTTTTCACTTCTCTTCTTTTCACAGCTATTTGTAAGGCTTCCCAAGCAGCCATTTTGCCTCTTTGCATTTCTTTTTTCTTGGGGATGGTCTTGATCCCCGTCTCCTGTAGAATGTCATGAACCTCTGTCCATAGTTCATTAGGCACTCTATCAGATCTAGTCCCTTAAATCTATTTCTCACTTTCACTTTATAGTCATAAGGGATTTGATTTAGGTCATACCTGAATGGTCTAGTGGTTTTCCCTACTTTCTTCAATTTAAGCCTGAATTTGGCAATAAGGAGTTCATGATCTGAACCATAGTCAGCTCCTGGTCTTGTTTTTGCTGACTGTATAGAGCTTCTCCATCTTTGGCTGCAAAGAATATAATCAATCTGATTTCGGTGTTGGCCATCTTGTGATGTCCATGTGTACAGTCTTCTCTTGTGTCTTTGGAAAAGAGTGTTTGAGATGGCCAGTGCGTTCTCTTGGCAAGACTATTAGCCTTTGCCCTGCTTCATTCTGTACTCCAAGGCCAAATGTGCCTGTTACTCCAGGTGACTGGAGTAAACCTTTGACTGCATGGATCACAATAAACTGTGGAAAATTCTGAAAGAGACAGGAATACCAGATCACCTGACCTGTCTCTTGAGAAACCTGTATGCAAGTCAGGAAACAACAGTTAGAACTAGACATGGAACAACAGACTGGTTTCCAATAGGAAAAGGAGTACGTCAAGGCTGTATATTGTCACCCTGCTTATTAACTTATATGGAGAGTAAAAGCTCAATATTCAAAAAGTAAGATTATGGCAACCAGTCCTTTCACTTCATTGCAAAAGATGGGTAAGTAGTGGAAACAGTGGCTGACTTTTATTTTTGGGGGCTCCAAAATCACTGCAGACAGTGATTGCAGCCATGGAACTAAAAGAGGCTTACTCCTTGGAAGGAAAGCTATGACCAACCTAGAAAGCATATTAAAAAGCAGAGATATTACTTTGTCAACAAAGATCCGCCTAGTCAAGGCTTTGGTTTTTCCAGTAGTCATGTATAGATGTGAGAGTTGGGACTATAAAGAAGGCTGAGCGCTGAAGAATTGATGCTTTCGAACTGTGGTGTTGGAGAAGACTCTTGAGAGTCCCTTGGACTGCAAGGAGATCCAACCAGTCCACCCTAAAGGAGATCAGTCCTAGGCGTTCACTGGAAGGACTGATGTTGAAGCTGAAACTCCCAATACCCTGGCCACCTGATGTGAAGAGCTGAGTCACTGGAAAAGACTCTGATGCTGGGAAAGATTGAGAGCAGGAGAAGGGGATGACAGAGGATGAGATTGTTGGATGGCATCACTGACTCAATGGACATGGGTTTGGGTGAACTCCAGGAGTTGGTGATGGACGGGGAGGACTGGCATGCTGTGGTTCATAGGGATTGCCAAGAGATGGACATGATGAGCAACTGAACTGAGCCACCAGAGAAGCAAAAATTCAAAAACAAGGTAAAGTATTACAAAGAATGCTTAAAATGTATGAGGTAATCGGCTACAAAGAAGATAGAGCATTACAATTTTAGGGAACAACATGAGCACTGCAGGGAGACTGTGGCATATGGACAAAAGATGCACAGTCACAACATCCTGAGGTTCAGTTACTGGCAGACTGATTGTATGGAAAGACAAAGGCAGCAAAGCTTAATTGGCGATAACTGCAATTCTCCATATAAGAAACAAAGTGAGTCTTAATTAGCACATTGGTGTGAAGACAAGAAAGAAAAACATTTACAGAAGACATGTCTGATGGAGAATCTACTGGTGAGAAACAGAGACAAAGGGTTGGAGAGGAGATACAAAAAAATGAGAAGATGAAACTATATGGAATAGAATGTCCCAGGAGAAGTGAAGAGGGAGATGTAGTCAGAAGTGAAACTTGCATTACTGACATTCAACAAGTTTAGGGAAAAAAAGGAGCAAAGTAAGGGATTGAGAAAGATGCTGAACAAGTGAACAGAATCCAAGAGAGAGCAATAAAACCAGAGGAAGAAAACAAGAGGGACACACTTCAAGAGGGAAGTGGTAATAAAACTATATACTTTGTATAACTAAATTAAGAAATATTTTGAGAGGTTGATGGCTTCAGATATTTAGGGGTCAATTGGGCCAACCAGTCCATCCTAAAGGAGATCAGTCCTGGTTGTTCATTGGAAGGACTGATGTTGAAGCTGAAACTCCAATACTTTGGCCACCTGATGCAAAGAGCTGACTCATTTGAAAAGTCCCTGATGCAGGGAGGGATTAGGGGCAAGAGGAGAAGGGGACGACATAGGATGAGATGGTTGGATGCATTATCGACTCGATGGACATGGGTTTGGGTAGACTCCAGGAGTTGGTGATGGACAGGGAGGCCTGGCATGCTGCGGTTCATGGGGATGCAGAGTCGGACACGACTGAGCAACTAAACTGAGGGCCATTTGAAAAAGCAGTACCTAATATATACTTAATATATCAACTTTATAAGTTACTTGGGAAGAGTCACCAATTTTAGAAGGACTACATTTGATTTCCAAAAGTTTTTTTTAATATGTATTACTTTATTATTTTACACTCATCTGGTGTACTTCCATAGGGTATCTGACCCTGTTTATACAGCAACAACAAGCCCTTTAAGAGAAAAAGAAAAGACTAAAAATACTGACTGCAGTGAATAAGGATCAATGAACTGTGAGGTTCATTTGGCACTGAACAAAAGATTAGATGGAAAGACAGTAAATTCAGAGTTGGCAGAGACAAAAAAAGGTTTAGGTAAGATTGACATAATTTTTCAAAAGTCATCTGCAAGGAACAAATACTCTTTAACAACAATAACCAAAAAAGCCCAGAAAACTAAGTATACTGTATTTTCTAGAGTTAAAACTATGCTTCTACTTCCCACTGGAAGAAGATCCAGATTCAGAAATAAGTTCAAATCTAATGGGGTGAAGTTTTATGCTCTCAGTAAATACACTATCCTAGTTATTATAGTTTCCAACCCTTGCTACTGTTTTTAGTCTTTATCTTATTCATGGAAGCTGTAGAGTCCCTTTTTGCCAATAAGCACAGGAGTAACAGTTGCAGAAACAACTTCTTAACATGCTCACTGCAGTTTGCTTCACAGGCAGTTTCTCAGGAGAATGTTATAGGGGAACAGCAATGTTATGGATTCATGCTGCTCCAGGGACAATTCACCAGCAGCAGTATAGGTACCAAGTCTCCTAGTCTGTTCCTGTTAAACATTCTCACCTCCTGTTAACTGAAAGGTTAAGACAGCAGGGGATCTTTCTTGAACTTAGCTATAGCACTTTGTGGGAACTTCCTTTGAAGAGGAAATAGATATGGTCCTCTTAAGATGCTTTTATACAGAGATTTTTCTTACACTGCCTTGCTGAGATGGTGTTTATCCTGCTTACACATTTGCATAGGGCTAAAACAAACACTCAAGCTGGTAGGATGTCTAGGTTCAAGCCTATCATGAAGATATTTCTTGGATGTGATTCCATAGGTGACTTGTTATCATTACCTTTGCTTTCTGTTTAAACCTGGAATTTGAAAAAACTTGCTGGATAGTCAGCACTGAGAGAAAGGATAGCTCCTTCAATGCACACCCCCATTTTCAGGCAAGGCCTCTGGCCATGGTGCTGACATTTTAATTTTTTTCTTCAACTGAAGCTCATTTATTAGCATATTCCAAATGCTATTGGCAAAAAGGGACTAGACAGCTTCCCTGAATAAAATGAAGACTAAAAACAGTAGCAACAGACTGGGGACTATAATAACTAGGACAGTGTATTTACTAAGAGCATAAAACTTCATCCCATTTAGTTCAGTTCAGTTGCTCATCGTGTCTGACTCTTTGCGACCCCATGAACACAGCACTCCAGGCCTCCCTGTCCATCACCAACTCTGGGAGTTACACAAACTCATGTCCATTGAGTCAATGATGCCATCCAACCATCCCATCCTCTGTCATCCCCTTCTCCTCCCGACTTTAATCTTTCTTAGCATCAGGGTCTTTTCCAATGAGTCAGTTCTTTGCATCAGGTGGCCAAAGTATTGGAGTTTCAGCTTCAACATCAGTTCCCTGCAATCCTGATTCCAGCTTGTGCTTCATCCAGCCCAGCATTTCTCATGATGTACTCTGCATATAAGTTAAATAAGAGGGTGACAATATACAGCCTTGATGTACTCCTTTCCTGATTTGGAATCAGTCCATTGTTCCATGTCCAGTTCTAACTGCTGCTTCCTAACCTGCATACAGATTTCTCAGGAAGCAGGTCAGGTGGTCTGATATTCCCATCTCTTTCAGAATTTTCCACAGTTTATTGTGATCGACACAGCCAAAGGCTTTGGCATAGTCAATAAGAAGTAGATGTTTTCCTGGAACTCTCTTGCTTTTTCCATGATCCGACGCATGTTGGCAATTTGATCTCTGGTTCCTCTGCCTTTTCTAAATTTAGCTTTAACATCTGGAATTGCACAGTTCATGTACTGTTGAAGCCTGGCTTGAAGAATTCATCCCATTATACTGGAACTTATTCCTGAATCTGGATCTTCTTCCAGTGGGAAGTAGGACATACAGTTTTAACTCTAGAAAATATAGTGTACTTCGTTTTCTGGGCTTTTGTTGTTGTTGTTTTTTTGCTTCTGGGCACATTCCAAAGGCAGGTGGCAAATGATGGTTAGGACGGGGCAAGAAAATATCAGTGCTAAGAGACAGAAACTCCAGTGGTACTAGTTCTACCTTAAGAAAAGAAAGAACTACAAAATAATCAAAAAGATGACAGGAGTGTTTTAACATTCATTCCTATCATCCTGCCCCTTAACTCAGTGCTCAGCAAAGGACAAAAAAAAAAAATAAGGGCAAGCAACTCTATTATCAGATGCTTATCATTTTCTGAGTCCTCAAAAGTTATACTTCACAGAAACTGTCACCATCTACTTCCTTTATTAAGATGCTCAGAATACAACACAGCAGGGAAGGACAGAAAAATCCAGGACAGGACAGTACAATCTAGGCTTATGGAGTCATTTTAGGAAAAGAAAGTGAGCAGAGAGAAGAATATAATAAGCCCTGGGAAATCACAGACATTTAAATACTAGGAAAGATTGCATCTGATCACTAAAGCAATCAGAGAAATAACTATTGTTAACATGACACTCAGTTCAAGATTTAGGAAAGGTGAAAGTTTGTGACACACTCAAAAGTGGATTCACAGGCCAAAAATCCAGAGCTCTGATGCACTTCAGACCCAGGTAAAGAAAAAGACAATATAAGAGCACCAACTATTAAGTGTTCATAAAGCATGGAATCCTTCAGTCAGATGCAGTATCAAGAAAAAATTATATGATGTAGTAAATATATGAGTTTCAGGCAAAATTAATTTGGGGAGGAGGGTAGAAGGGAAGACTCACTAGTTATATCATGACACAATAACTGGGTTTTAAGGAAAACAATCAATTATTTTGACATAAAATTCTGTACAGTTATATTAGGAAAAACAATTAGCAATCAGAATAAAGGTAGAACAAAGTAAAAAAGATAAACCAGAGAATAAAATTTAAGGTTTGAATCCTTCATGTAAAAACTTCAGCATGTACATAAGGTCTGAAATGCTATAAACCAAATAATTACTTTGCAGTGAAAGGAAGGAAGATGGGCGTGAACATAAGGGAAAATTCTACTTTTTACCATGTTTCTTAAGCACTGATTAAATTTTATTATATGAGCTTTTAATTTAAAAAACAGTGTCAAAATTAATAGTGCTTACATGAGCAGAGTATTTTAAAATCAAAATAAGAATCAAGTTTCATTTATACAAGCTGAGTAAGTTCTGCACATTTAATGTGCAGTAACATGATCATAGTTAACAATATAGTACTATGTACTTGAAATTTGCTTAGAAGATAAACCTTAAGTGTTTTACCACAAAATTTTAAAAAAATGAGAAAAACTCTATATGAGGTGAGATGGATATGTTAAATAGCTTGATTGTGGTATTTCACAATGTATACCAAAACATCAAGTTGTACACTAATATAAACAATTTCTAATTTGTCGATCATACCTCAACAAAGATGGGGAAAAAATTAAAGAGCAAAATAAAAGCAGAGTCTCACTTTTAATTTGGTATTGATATTAAAGATTTTATAGTAAAAAGAATATCAACTACCATTATTGCTATAACATAAAAAATCTTTTTACAGCCTATGAATATAGACTGTGTTATGTTTGTTGTTTAGTTGCTCAGTTGTATGGACTGCAGCCCATCAGGTTCCTCTGACCACAGTATTTCCCAAGCAAGAATACTGGAGTGGGTTGCCATTTCCTCCTCCAATAGACTGTGTAACTCTAAGCAGACCTAATCATCCTCACACATTAGTATTTAATATTATAGACCAGTTATTCCCAATTCTTACAAAACCAAGGACTCCAATATTTTCTACAAGGCCCATATTTTTAATGTGTGAGATTTATCAGGAACACTTTTTTCCAAACACATTATTAATTACATATTCACATACATATACTCTCTCCCTTCTCCCTAACAACTAAAACTTTTTAGTATAAGATAAATGGATGCTCGTATGCTTAGTTGATACAATAGCCTGCAGAAGTTATGCTCATCAACTTAAGTAAATTTACAGAGTCCACAAAGTTTAGTAAATGCAAGAACTCAAAGATGGCATTTGTCAATAGAGGTAATATAACCAAAGGTGCTAGTCTAAAATGCATCTTAACAGACTGAAGAAGGAAAAAGCTTAACTGTTCATAAGAAGGAAAATCCACACTCTACAGGTACGTATGAACCTTACTAAGTTAGTATATTGCTAAACTTGTAAAATAAAGAAAACATTTAATGATGAAATTCATTAACAAAATAATCTAAAATATAAACAAGATACAAAACAAATCTCATAAAGTTCTTTTGAGGAAAAAAACAGGAGGTATGACATTTCAACTGTTTTTTAAAATAAAAAACACAAAACAGTATATATTAATGCAGTTTTATGCCACAGAAACATTAGAAACTTTATGTTAATTTACAGATTATAAAAATTTTCAAGTTTCAACTGCTTTCAAATGGTATAGCAAGACACAAAAATAACTTTAATATTATTGTTTTTGTTCCAAATTACCTGTACATTCTCATTCCATATCTCGGCATAAATCTTCTCTGGAAATATGGAAGGTAGAGATAATTGTTCTTTAAATATTTTAAGGTACTGTGGAAAACTAAATGAATTCATTAAGTGTATCTGCCGGTGGGAAAATCGTGATTTCACTCTTTTTTCTAAGAGTTCCAAAATATCCTTAAAAACAAACAAAAATCTCCATAAGATGCATGTTTAAAATAACCATACCAATGATATAGGTATAATGACTTGAGCTATCACTTATAATTAGCAATGCTTACCCTATAATACACAATTAAGCATTAAAAAACTTTAGGCAAGGTTCTAAAGACTTTAATTATTCCCTTGATATAGTTAGGACTACAAGGTAGTACAGGTAAGACAATGTGACTTGTAAATAAACCAAAACTCTAAAAATATTTGTAATGCAAGCTACTTTTAATCCTCTTCTAAGCACTTGTAGGTCTGGCGATGTCAATGATGTCCTGATAAGCCTTTTTATGTTTTTTTTTCTCTGTTAATCTTTAACAATGCAAGACCTACAAAAACTGCTAAAAAAATTATAACCGTAGTGAATATAGCTATATTCCAGGGTAACATGAAGAGTCTCAATAAGGAATGTAAAAGTCTATGAAGTTCATCTAAAAAAATTAAGATAATAAAATGTAGTTAGACTTAATAATTAACATTGATGAAAACATACAACATTGTTTTCATTGTTTTATGTAACAAAAACTCAAGAAGCAGCATATGTGATGAAGAAAAATTCAGTTCACTAAACTATACAGATTAAGCTGAAGCTACACTAGATGTAAGAAACAAAGTATAGGAAAGGAAACTGGCAAGAATATAGCATTACATTGGTAAAATAAATTATTCTGTCTTCTGGCTCTTTTATAGTAACATTTGAGAAGCTATGTGCTATTTTCCCTTAAGAGAGGGAGCAAGTTTAGTGTCAATTTTCTATAAAAAAGAAAAACAAAAAGCTGTGGTGAGGCCCAGAAATATGGAATTTCAAATCTACCCAGATGACTCTAGGTTAAGAAACCAATGATACATAGGGAAGAATTAAAGGCATCATGGCTAATGTGGGAAGGAAGACAGGAAAGATGAAGAGTTTGGGGCTTGAAGTGGGAGGGTGACTGAAAAACCTGAGATATTTTTATAGGTACAGAAAAATATAGTGTCAGCATAAGAAAACTACACGTTATTTCAGAAATACTACACATTAATTTTCTACTAAGGAGGAGTTCTAGATCACCCATCTGAGTAGGTGCTTGAAAGGTAGTGGAAGCAACACTGGGCAAACAGAATTAAGAGCCTTAACTTAGGAATGGGAGAAGATAGAAGTCTGTATAGTCAAAGCTATGGTTTTTCTAGTAGTCGTGTACAGATGTGAGAATTGGATCATAAAGAAGGCTGAGTGCCAAAAAATTGATGCCTTTGAACTGTGACGCTGGAGAAGACTCTTGAGGGTCCTTTGGACTGCATGGAGATCAAACCAATCAATCCTAAAAGAAATCAACCCTGAATATTCATTGGAAGGACTGGTACTGAAGGTGAAGCTGCAAAACTCTGGTCACCTGATGCAAAGAGCTGACTAAATGGAAAAAGACCCTGATGCTGGAAAAGACTGAAGTAAAAGGAGAATGGGACAGCAGAGCATGAGATGGCCAGATAGCATCACCGACTCAACAGACACAAATTTGAGCAAACTCTGGGAGATAGCGGATGACAGGGAAGCCTGAGATGCTGCAGTCCATGGGGTTGCAAGGTGTCAGGCACAACTTAACAACTAAACGACAACAACAAAAGAATTTTGGAGGTGAACACTAACCGATATTTTTATGGTAGACAGTAATGACAGAAGTTAGTAATGTAGGGATAGAGGGAGTAGTGAAAATAAAATTGCTGCTACAGGGAAGAGGTTATTTGCTAGCAAAATCACTACTCCATCAATCCTTCTGCTCTTTCCCTTTAAAAATGGAAACCTAGATGGACTTCAATCACACAGTTGGAGAGTTACACAGCTAGAAAATTAAACATACAGGATAAAAAAGAGCCTTCACTAAGGAGCCACAAACCCTTTATTTGGGCCCTCATTGGGACGACGACGACAGCATCTGCCATTGCCACTTCCATCTAAAGAACAGCTTTTAGCAAGAAGGAACAGGCTTCCTTAACGACTGTGTTATATTGCTGTTTTTCAGAAAGAAGAATAAAGATATGTGGAGAACCCACAAGATTTAGTCTGAGAGAGGCTTATTATGAAAGCATACATTGAAAGCTCTAAAGTATTGGGGAAGGAGGACAGAGAAAGCTACTCTTTAGAGACTGTTCATGTGGTTCTCAAGGCAAGAATACCGAAGTGGTTTGCCATTCCCTTCTCCAGTGGACCACATTCTGTCAGACCTCTCCATCATGACCCGTCTGTCTTGGGTGGCCCCACATGGCATGGCTTAGTTTCACTGAGTTAAGACAAGGCTGTGGTCCATGTGATCAGATGAACAGTATGAAAAGTATGAAACATGAACAGTATGAAAAGGCAAAAGACAGGACACTGAAAGATGAACTCCCCAGGTCGGTAGAACCCCAATATGCTATTGGAGATCAGTGGAGAAATAACTCCAGAAAGAATGAAGGGATGGAGCCAAAGCAAAAACATCCAGTTGTGGATGGGACTGGTGATAGAAGCAAGGTTCAATGCTGTACAGGGCAATATTGCATAGGAACCTGGAATGTTAGGTCCATGAATCAAGGCAAATTGGCAGTGGTCAAACAGGTGATGGCAAGAGTGAACATCAACATTCTAGGAAACAGCGAACTAAGATGGACTGGAATGGGTGAATTTAACTCACATGACCATTATATCTACTACTGTGGGCAGGAATCCCTCAGAAGAAATGGAGTAGCCATCATGGTCAACAAAAGAGTCCGAAATGCAGTACTTGGATGCAATCTCAAAAACGACAGAATGATCTCTGTTCGTCTCCAAGGCAAACCATTCAATATCACAGTTATCCAAGTCTATGCCCCAACCAGTAATGCTGAAGAAGCTGAAGTTGAACGGTTTTATGAAGACCTACAAGATCTTTTAGAACTAACACCCAAAAAAGATGTCCTTTTCATTATAGGGGACTGGAATGCTAAAGTAGGAAGTCAAGAAACACCTGGAGTAACAGGCAAATTTGGCCTTGGAGTACAGAATGAAGCAGGGCAAAGGCTAATAGAGTTTTGCCAAAAGAATGCACTGGCCACCGCAAACACCCTCTTCCAACAACACAAGAGAAGACTCTACACATGGACATCACCAGATGGTCAACACCGAAATCAGACTGATTATATTCTTTGCAGGCAAAGATGGAGAAGCTCTATACAGTCAGCAAAAACAAGACTGGGAGCTGACTGTGGCTCAGATCATGAACTCCTGATTGCCAAATTCAGACTTAAATTGAAGAAAGTAGGGAAAACCACTAGACCATTCAGGTATGACCTAAATCGTCAAATCCCTAATGACTATTCAGTGGAAGTGAGAAATAGATTTAAGGGACTAGATCTGATAGACAGAGTGCCTAATGAACTGTGGACACAGGTTCATGACATTGTACAGGAGATAGGGATCAAGACCATCCCCAAGAAAAAGAAATGCAAAGAGGCAAAATGGCTGCTTGAGGAAGCCTTACAAATAGCTGTGAAAAGAAGAGAAGCAAAAAGCAAAGGAGAAAACGAAAGATATACCCATTTGAATGCAGAGTTCCAAAGGAAAGCAAGGAGAGATAAGAAAGCCTTCCTCAGTGATCAATGCAAAGAAATAGAGGAAAACAATAAAATGGGAAAGACTGAAGATCTCTTCAAGAAAATCAGAGATACCAAGGGAATATTACATGCAAAGATGGGCTCAATAAAGGACAGAAATGGTATGGACCTAACAGAAGCAGAAAATATTAAGAAGAGGTGGCAAGAATACACAGAAGAACTGTACAAAAAAGATCCTCATGACCCAGATAATCATGATGGTGGGATCACTCAACTAGAGCCAGACATTCTGGAATGTGAAGTCAAGCGGGCCTTAAAAAACATCACTATGAACAAAGCTAGTGGAGGTGATGGAATTCCAGTTGAGCTATTTCAAATCCTAAAAGATGATGCTGTGAAAGTGCTGCAATCAATATGACAGCAAATCTGGAAAACTCAGCAGGGGCCAAAGGACTGGAAAAGGTCAGTTTTCATTCCAATCCCAAAGAAAGGCAACGCCAAAGAATGCTCAAACTACCGCACAATTGCACTCATCTCACGCACTAGTAATGCTCCAACTTCTCCAAGCCAGGCTTCAGCAATATGTGAACCTTGAACTTCCAGATGTTCAAGCTGGTTTTAGAAAAAAGGCAGAGGAACCAGAGATCAAATTGCCAACATCTGCTGGATCAACAAAAAAGCAAGGCAGTTCCAGAAAAACCTCTATTTCTGCTTATTGACTATGCCAAAGCCTTTGACTGCATGGATCACGATAAACTGTGGAAAATTCTGAAAGAGATGGGAATACCAGACCACCTGATCTGCCTCTTGAGAAACCTGTATGCAGGTCAACAGTTAGAACTGGATATGGAACAACACACTGGTTTCAAATAGGAAAAGGAGTAGTACATCAAGGCTGCATATTGTCACCCTGCTTATTTAACTTCTATGCAGAGTACATCATGAGAAATCCTGGGCTGGAGGAAGCACAAGCTGGAATCAAGACTGCTGGGAGAAATATCAATAACCTCAGATATGCAGATGATACCACTCTTATGGCAGAAAGTAAAGAACTAAAGAGTCTCTTGATGAAAGTCAAAGAGGAGAGAGAAAAAGTTGGTTTAAAGCTCCACATTCAGAAAACTAAGATCATGGCATCCCGTCCCATTACTTTTGGCAAATAGATGGGGAAACAGTGTAAACAGTGCTGACTTTATTTTTTGGGGCTCCAAAATTACTGCAGATGGTGATTGTAGCCATGAAATTAAAAGACGCTTACTTCTTGGAAGGAAAGCTATGACCAACCTAGACAGCATATTAAAAAGCAGAGACATTACTTTGCCAACAATTTCCATCTAGTCAAGGGTATGGTTTTTCCAGTAGTCATATATGGATGTGAGAGTTGGACTATAAAGAAACCTGAGTGTCGAAGAATTGATGCTTTTGAACTGTGGTGTTGGAGAAGACTCTTGAGGGTTCCTTGTACCGCAAGGAGATCAACCAGTCCATCCTAAAGCAGATCAGTCCTGAGTGTTCATTGGAAGGACTGCTGTTGAAGCTGAAACCCCGATTCTTTGGCCACCTGATGCAAAGAGCTGACTCATTTAAAAAGACCCTGATGCTGGGAAAGATTGAAGGCAGGAAGAGAAGGGGATGACAGAGGACCGGATGGTTGGATGGCATCACCGACTCAATAGAGACAACGGTTTGGGTAAACTCTGGCAGTTGGTGATGGACAGGGAGGCCTGGCGTGCTGCAGTTCATGGGGTCGGACAGAGTTGGACAGGACTGAGCAACTGAACTGAACTGAACTTTAGAGAAATAGTACTAGCAGGACTGTTGAAAGATGACTTTGTAAAGTGCTTCCCATTTCTAAAAAAGAGAAGTAGCTGTAGAAAGGAAAATAAGTGGAAGGGCCTGGCATAAGTTTGCTAAAAATGAAGGAAAAAGAGGATAAAAATTATGAATGCATGGCAGCCACAGTGTTAGTACTACGATGACTCATATTAGTATTAAGATGACTCTTAAATACCAGTTTTACCTGAATTCAATAAGAAAGTTCATATAAGGAGAGTAAAAAGAAGGTAAATGCAATGCTTTTTGACCTGTTGCCTAGTAGTATATGTTCTTGTCAGCTTAGTATCTGATACATATTCTGGGGACAATGAATTAAATGTATTTCTGGAACTAGGAGATGGAAAGGGAGCTCGCTCCATCCACTCCACCCATCGATCTGGTATTGCAGTACTTTCAAGAATGGTATACCCACTTCCAGGAAAAGTTTTTAAAAAGAGAGAGTAAACACAAACAGACCTACATAAACTGAAGATTTAACATGTATGGAGTCTTCACAAAGTAATGTGATAACATTAAGACTTCAATTAAAATCATTCTAAAAATCTCCCAAGGAGCAAAGAAGCTAGTGACTACTATGATAACATCACAGAAATAATCCCTTCCATTTCCAGAGATGTGTACCTACAAAGTTGGGTTAGTATCATTTTGAGCTGATTCCAAGCACTTTTAAAATATGGAAAGAATCTTAAATATAAAAAGTATGAGAAACCATTAGCAACTTTTATAAAATGGTGGTGAGGTTAACTTTCTCTTTATTTACTAATGTAGAATTATATAATATTAGCAAAATCTCACTTCACATTTTTTATTCAGTAATCTGAGTGAAATGGAGGGAGGTATTAGCATACAAGCATGTGTGATAAATGTTTCCTTGTTTCCTTTGAGTTAAAAAGTGGCCTAAGTGTGTAAAACACTAATGAAATACATTAGTGAGCTACACAGTAACTAAGTCAGTTATTAAGCTTTAATTTTCTAAATATTATAATCAAATATTTTTAAATAGAAAGACTTACCAATCTGCATGTAAGACCAATAATTACTACTGGAGTCTGTGCAGACTGAGAAATGTCAAGAAGGTTATAGAGGAGTGTTTGGTTTTTATGATGAGCAAAAAGATCAAATTCATCTAATATGAAGATCACTGGGCAACTACTAGTCCGGTCACCTAAGAAAAAATAAGAGTTTTATACTAATAAGCAGTTATATCAACCTTTCTTAAACTTTCAAACTATTTTGTACATTTCATTTTCTAAAACTCAATCCAACAAAAGTACATTGTTAACCTACTTTGGGTAGGGCACTTACCAATGCATGTTCAATTATTCAACAAAAAAATTATTCAAAAGACAAAATAGCTCCTATTGCCCTCAAGTACTTCAGTCTAATTACCAGACTTCCAGTAGCTTTACTGATGAAAAGTTAAGAAAATCATTTAAATGACTGAAGACTATTGTTTCTTAAATTATGTAAATAATTCTTCTATCATCAGAAAATAGACAAAGATTTTTTAACCTACATAGACCAAAATAACTTGGGTTTAAATATAAATGTACATAAAACTATTACTTCAAAACAGACTCACTTTTAGTTAGAAATGCAAAGTAAGTCTTCCCCTGGAAATAATTTTTATTAACAATGGTAACACTGTGAAGTTTAACCAAAGCTACTTTAACTCCTACTAATGACAATTTCAACTTTTCAAAAACAGGGAAAACTTTCACACGACTCTGGATTCATTTTTCTCACTACAACAATGGAAAGTGCTTTAGGAGAACAAGCACTATTTCCTTAAGGTAAAAGGCTTTATATCTGCATAAACAAGTGAAAAAAACTTGGTAATAAACAGGTTAATTAATAATTCTTTTAATTATTATCAGATATTATAGTTTGGATAATACTATCTAAAAGATAATAAAACATATACATTAACCTAAAAGACATTAAAACCACAGGGACCACTCAGAAGTCTAGACACAGTCCTACATAAGACAGAAATTTCATTTCTGATAAAATATAGTATTATGTAAGAATGGAGAATTGGTATATTCAAGCCATCTCCATCTTACACCTTTACAAAACAAATTCCAGCTAAATTATGAATTATAAGTGTACATTCTGGATGAAAATATAAGTGTATGTCTTGAAAGTGTGAAGAGAAAACTTTTGATTATGTAAATAATTTAAAACTTCTATTCATGAGAAAAGTCCAAACCAAAATTAAGAAAAAAACAAGTGCAAGAATTCTCACAGTTAAGTATGAGGTAAACCACCAAAATAAAGCAAAGAACAGGAAAAACACAAATCAGGAAATATCTGTGGCCAATTAAAATTTGATATGAACATCATGAGTACCCAAATTATTAAAATTAAACTGAAAATTTTTTTCTATTGAAAAAGCAAACAAAAAAAAACAATTGCTTGAGGTTCTGAAAAAAGTACTTTAAAATATGTTTAGAAAATGGATCTTCTAGGTTAATTTGGTAATGAGTATTTATGCTTTTAAATGTGAAATCTTTAACCCAGTATTCTACTCACTGAAATTTACCCCAGGAAATCTGGATGATCATTTAAGCATTTCTTCCTAATTATACAAAATCAGAAATAAAAGTTGATAGCTGGTGATTAATGTTTTAATTTATTATGTTTTACAACTTTAAAATAGCTTCTAATTTAAAAATAAGATATATGAGAACCATAAAAATGATCATGCACTCAATATTTACAGACAAGATGTGTATAAGAGACAGGTTCAATGCTGTACAGGGCAATATTGCATAGGAACCTGGAATGTTAGGTCCATGAATCAAGGCAAATTGGCAGTGGTCAAACAGGTGATGGCAAGAGTGAACATCAACATTCTAGGAAACAGCGAACTAAGATGGACTGGAATGGGTGAATTTAACTCACATGACCATTATATCTACTACTGTGGGCAGGAATCCCTCAGAAGAAATGGAGTAGTCCTCACAGTCAACAGAGAGTCCAAAATGCAGTACTTGCATGCAATCTCAAAAATGACAGAATAATCTCTGTTTGTTTCTAAGGCAAACTAGTCAATATCATGGTAAACCAAGTCTATGCCCCAACTAGTAACTCTGAAAAAGCTGAATTTGAATGGTTCTATGAAGACCTACAAGACCTTCTAAAACTAACACTCAAAAAACATGTCTTTTTCATCATAGGGGACTGGAATGCAAAAGCAGGAAGAGAGAAACACCTGGAGTAACAGGCAAATTTGGCCTTGGAGTACAGAATGAAGCAGGGCAAAGGCTAATAGAGTTTTGCCAAAAGAATGCACTGGCCACCGCAAACACCCTCTTCCAAAAACACAAGAGAAGACTCTACACATGGACATCACCAGATGGTCAACACCAAAAACAGACTGATTATATTCTTTGCAGGCAAAGATGGAGAAGCTCTATACAGTCAGCAAAAACAAGACTGGGAGCTGACTGTGGCTCAGATCATGAACTCCTGATTGCCAAATTCAGACTTAAATTGAAGAAAGTAGGGAAAACCACTAGACCATTCAGGTATGACCTAAATCGTCAAATCCCTAATGACTATTCAGTGGAAGTGAGAAATAGATTTAAGGGACTAGATCTGATAGACAGAGTGCCTAATGAACTGTGGACACAGGTTCATGACATTGTACAGGAGATAGGGATCAAGACCATCCCCAAGAAAAAGAAATGCAAAGAGGCAAAATGGCTGCTTGAGGAAGCCTTACAAATAGCTGTGAAAAGAAGAGAAGCAAAAAGCAAAGGAGAAAACGAAAGATATACCCATTTGAATGCAGAGTTCCAAAGGAAAGCAAGGAGAGATAAGAAAGCCTTCCTCAGTGATCAATGCAAAGAAATAGAGGAAAACAATAAAATGGGAAAGACTGAAGATCTCTTCAAGAAAATCAGAGATACCAAGGGAATATTACATGCAAAGATGGGCTCAATAAAGGACAGAAATGGTATGGACCTAACAGAAGCAGAAAATATTAAGAAGAGGTGGCAAGAATACACAGAAGAACTGTACAAAAAAGATCCTCATGACCCAGATAATCATGATGGTGGGATCACTCAACTAGAGCCAGACATTCTGGAATGTGAAGTCAAGCGGGCCTTAAAAAACATCACTATGAACAAAGCTAGTGGAGGTGATGGAATTCCAGTTGAGCTATTTCAAATCCTAAAAGATGATGCTGTGAAAGTGCTGCATAAACCTGTCTCTTATACACATCGAATAAGTCAAAACTTTTTAGCTTACATTATTTCCTTTTTAAAATTTAATAGTGAAAACATTAAATAGACTCAAAGAACCATCCTTCCTTGGAATTAATGTCATTTAAAAAAAGGATAAGAACACATGTACACTCATGGCTGATTCATGCCAATGTATGGCAAAACCACTACAATACTGTAAAGTAATTAGCCTCCAATTAAAATAAATAAATTTAAAAAGAAAATCAATACAAAAAATGAGAGCTTAGGTGCCTCTATTAATAGTTTTTTTTAATTTCTAAAAATATTGCGCCTAGTGCTGTCTCTTATACACATCTCTACCGCACAATTGCACTCATCTCACGCACTAGTAATGCTCCAACTTCTCCAAGCCAGGCTTCAGCAATATGTGAACCTTGAACTTCCAGATGTTCAAGCTGGTTTTAGAAAAAAGGCAGAGGAACCAGAGATCAAATTGCCAACATCTGCTGGATCAACAAAAAAGCAAGGCAGTTCCAGAAAAACCTCTATTTCTGCTTATTGACTATGCCAAAGCCTTTGACTGCATGGATCACGATAAACTGTGGAAAATTCTGAAAGAGATGGGAATACCAGACCACCTGATCTGCCTCTTGAGAAACCTGTATGCAGGTCAACAGTTAGAACTGGATATGGAACATAATCTGTCTCTTATACACATCTAGATGTGTATAAGAGACAGGCACAATAAAATAAAAATCATTTCATTCTTATAAAAATTATACTAATGATATACTATAGGTGAATAAAGATATGAAATAAAATGTTAATTGGAATAATCACTATTAATAGGAATTTCAGTGGTCATTATTTTTTTATATTTATTTTTTATAAAGCATACAATCAGGGGAAAAATAAAGCTAAACTATTGATACTGTTAAATAAGCTAATATTTACCTTTTTTTAAAGCTTCCAGAAGAAATGAAAGGTTTTCAGCAAAGCTACCCTGAATAACAAAAAAAGACACCATGACTAGAAGTTTATTGAAATAAAGAATAAAAGAGGGCTATATGACTCCAGACACTGTATAAATAGTTTTATGTATTTTTCTAGTAAATGAAAGTCATTGGCCAGATTCTGAGCTCCATCTCTTGTATGCTTACAATCTAAAACTTTAATATAATAGTAGAGATGGCATAACACTGAAAATAGGATTATGCCATGTTCAAAATTTTATATTTTCTGGATAAAATCTGTAAAAATTTAATCAAAGGTAGTTTTTAAGAGTTGTTATACTCTAAACACAATCAGAGAAAAAAAGAAATTCACTGTACTTTTATCTTCAAACATGTCAGTCTGTTCTGAGTCTCAAACCCATACCACTAAAAAAATGACCATGAATTTGAATGAGATCCCAAAGGAAAAGGAAGAAGAAACCTGCCTCAAACATTAGACAATACAACAGTGTTTCTCTATTGAAGAGCAGACTATAGAATTTGTATATATCATATCAAATTTAGCTGTCTTTACTTGGAATACAGTCAATACATTTTTGGGTACAATTTAAATATTCTGGATAGAAACTAATAGAGTAGCAGATGCATTATCCAGATGTTCCAGCTTGTGGATAAAGGCCTTGTTAAAATACTTTTTCACTGAAGTCCTTAATTTTTACTTCATTCAAATTTCTTAATTTAAAGAAACAGTCAACTTATCACTTGAGGTGATGTAAAGGACAAAAGATACCCACTTGTTCGTTTCCCAGTTGAGAGAGCTGACATAAAATAACATAATATGTTTTAAAGAGTTTCTACACATTTTGTGATGATTACATGCTGTCAAGAAATATTATTTCCAAAGTAGGCAGGGCAAGAGGTATTTACCATAATGTAAACAAAAGCTCAGACAAACTGTTGGAAAATCAATGGTCAAAGTTACTCAAAGACTGCTTATCTTTATTATTTATTTAATAAATAAATACATTTATTTATTTTTAGCTGTGCTGGGTCTTTGTTGCTGCATGCAGGCTTTCTCTAGTTGCAAAGAGTGGGGGCTACTCTTATTTTTGTGGCTTCTCTGGTTGCAGAGCATGAGCTCTATCTAGAATGGGGGCTCTGCAGTTGTGGCACACAGGTTTAGCTGCCCCATGGTATGTGGAATCCTCCTGGACCCAGGGTTGAACCTGTGTTCCGTGCATTGGTAGGCAGACTCTTACCACTGGATTACCAGGGAAGGCTTATTTCTTTAAAAGACTATTATACTTTACAGTAAGTATATACTTTGGTAAATTCGTATGTACATATTACAAGAATTTACTTATGTAAGCATATATTTATATAAATATACACACATACATATACATATGTGTGTGTGTGTATAAAAGTATATACAAATTTGCTCTAAATACACAAAACAGAAAGGCTCTGGGGTTAAATGACTTAGATTCTTAATGTCCAGCCTTTGTTATTTTATGACTTTTGACACACTAATTATGTCTTAGCCTCCTACATATAATGTAGGAGTTAAACTAATAATCTGTATATGTGAGGATTATTATATCAATAGTAATGACTAGGATGGTAAGTAGCTGTGCCATGAATTATTTCATACAATCCAATACAAATAGCAATATTTAGAAAAGTTAGAAACACAAATCTATATCAAGTGGAAACCAAAACCCAAACAGATTCTATGTAACATTAACTCTGCTTTGCCAAGGAGGCCACTATCTTTTATACTACATTCTGGACAAGGGGAAAACAACAGATTTCAGAAGGAACATTTGAACTTGCACTTCAAAAACCTGTAGGTAATGGAAGGTAACACAGCATTGGCTCAACTTTTTATAGATAATTTTTCATTAACTGGAGGACAACTGCTTTACAATGTTGTCTTAGTTTCTGCTGTATGATTCATGATTCAGCTATAAGTATAAATATTAACATATCCCCTCCTTCTTGATCCTCCCTTTCATTCTTGCCCATCATCACAGAGCACTGAGCTGAGCTCCATGTGTTACACAGCAGTTTCCCACTAGCTATGTATTTTACACATAGTTCAACTTTACTTATAGGTAATTTTTAAAAAAATAAAATTACTAGATGTTAGGTGGCTCACACAACGATGGCAGTGTTATTATAGTCCATAAAACACAGTTTAGAGGAACACCACTGCATCATCACCAGTGACCAGAAAATGAATTTGAAATGTACACAACCCACTTCAATTGCATTAAGCTGAGGAGTCACTTCATGATGAAAATTACCTCAGCTTCAAGTTAAATTAATCATGTTTCCCTTGAGCTTAATAAATCAAGTTGATAGGTAAAATGTTTAATACAAGTTTCAAAACATTTCTAATCAGTTAAATTATTTATGTTTACTGACCTGAGATCCCAAGGTACAATAATGATGTGGGTAACTTTCTGAGAATATTTTAACAGTAAAATACAACTGACATTTGCACAGTATCTTAGCATCCAATGTAAAGAACAAACAAAAATAATTATGTTTAATACTTCTTTTCATCTTTAGAATAAATGTGTGAAGTATAATAAGACAATGCCAATGTAACTGGTGAGGGATCTTTAGAATAAATGTGTGAAGTATAATAAGACAATGCCAATGTAACTGGTGAGGGATCTGTAATTCATAGATATTTATTAGACACAATATACAGGTTGTCAATAGTTATAGTCAATAGTTACAAATCTACCATTTGTAGCTTCAAATTCAGTACATTTTCTACTACTCTCATGCTATCCAAGTCTCTCAAGACTAGAAATAGACTAATAGAGTGTTAATATTTTTAAAAGCAGATTAATCTATCTCCAAGGGTAGAGAATTAGAATATTTTTCTTACAAAGACACAACTCAGATAATATTTAAACAAATCTTGATTTCTTAAACTATTTTACAACTAATATGAAAAGTGCAAGTGAAAGCCACTCAGGCATGTCTGACTCTTTACGACCTCATGGACTGTAGCCTGCCAATCTCCTCTGTCCATGGGATTTTTCAGGCAAGAATACTGGAGTGGGTTGCCATTCCCTTCTCCAGGGAATTTTTCTGACCCAGGGATTGAACCTGGGTCTCCTGCACTACAGGCAGATTCTTTACTGTCTGAGCCACCGAGGAAGCCCTAATATAACCAATAAAATCTACTTCAAAAAGTTGAAACTTAAAAGATTTGATGAATAAATACATCCTATACATTGTACATTCTTATGATAAGAATCTTATATATTTCATTTTAGAATCTCTGAACCATTCCTACTCTTCCAAAATATAAACAGGTCCAGACTTTACTTTGAATCCTATTTAACAAAATAATGAAAATGATACTTACAAAAACTTTATCTCCAACTACATTTTCCAGATTTAACTGTCTTGTGATTTCCTTTAGGGCAATTTTATCATTGATCTGCAGCAGTCCTGAAATAAAACCCATTTAAAAGTAGGTCATAAAAATCAAATAAGTATTTGATTGCTAAAGTAAAAGTCTGTTAAACAAAGATTTAGTTTTTAAAATATAGTTATTAATGCAGATTTTAAATATATGAGTAAATTTAGTCTCATAATGTAAAAAGCTCATATGCTTACATCATTCCAATGGCAAATTGAGAATATACTTACCATTTAAATGAACTTGTAGTATGTTTTCACTCACTCCTTCTACTTCCATTAGTTCTTTCAAAGCATGGTTTATTAACTAAATAATATAAAAAGTTTATGAAATATTTAATAACAAGTAAAAGATGATAAGCCCATATTCTTTTTTAAACTATGAGTAATAGGAACAGAATATTAACAGCTGTCATTGAAAATTATCAATTAAATTTGCAGATTCTCTACAGACAGAAAGTTCAACTAGAACTTCTAATGTCTGATTTAGTAAGATGTCAGAACCAGGACTGATGCCACATTCTCTCAATCGGCTACCCAAACTTCTGATAAATGTTTAGAAATAACCCTTAAGTTTTCAAAGGAAATACTTCTTTGCAGTAGAAGTCACAAAAAACTACAGGTTTTAAGAACTTTACGTCTCAGTCAGCTCATTACATGTCTACAGTACTGACTCTACAAAATTATTATTGAAATCAGTTAAAAGCTATTGAAAATAAGTACCAGAACAATACTAAATGACTGCAAAATATCTACCCTCAATACATTAATTTCTGTGAAATACTGTGAACTACTTTGCATGTTACCTTGAAACGAAAATCAAAAAAGAAATTCAAAGAGGTTAACCTAAATATGAGATGTTACATTTGTTAGTTGTTAGGTAAGCAGAGAAAGCCCTTATTAAAGTACCTTAGATCTCACAAGAATAAAAATTATTACTACTAGCAATATACTTCAAATATAAAGTGTGTGCATGCTAAGTTGCTTCAGTTGTGTCTGACTCTTTCCAACTCCAAGGATGGTAGCCTGCCAGGCTCCTCTGCCCATGGAATTTTCCAGGCAAGAATACTGAGATGGGTTGCCATCCCGTTTTCCAGGGGATCTTCCCGACTCAGGGAATGAACTCATGTTTCAAATCTCCTGCACTGGCAGGTGGGTTCTTTACCACTAGCATCATCTGGGAAGCCCAAAATATAATAGTAATTACTACTAAAAATACCCAGAAAGTGTTAAATCATCTTAAACTGTTCAATTATAAAGCTTCACATTTTTATAATTAGTTTTCTATGCCACATACTTAACATTCTTTATATTTTTGATTTGTGACATCTTATCACTCATACTGCACTATGACATATATCTCTTCACATTAATACTACATATATTTTCTGAAATTTGGAAATAAATAGAATTAAGAAAAAACAAGATTTTAAAAAGGAAGAGTGATGGATTATTCTTGCTAATATGAAAATAGAAGCAGAAGGGTACTATCACAAAACATATAGCTCAAGAAATTAGGCTATGTATACAACAAAAGTGGCATCAAACTTAAAGAGGACAAAAAGGATTATGCCACAAAGTCACTGAGACAACTGGTAAACTATTTTGAAAAACAAAATACTACTTGTATTTTCAGTATTTTATCTCTATTTGTCACTGCAATATCTGTGTACAACAACAACAAAAAAGCAAAATCCCTCATTTCAAATCATCAGGTTTCACAACAGGATATCAAACATATTTAAAGCAGATGGCACTCCACCTCAGATCACAGGTAAACTAAGTCCTTTAAAAATAAAAAAGAAAGACAACCTCAAATGCCAACTGTCATACTATGAGTAAGAGCCCAGAAGAGAAAAGTTACATTCTTAGAGAAAACTGTCAGATTAGGTGGTACTTCTCTGTCTTTGGATCAAGTCAGATCCTATCACCAGAGTTAGTCCAGAACTGATACTAACTTGCTTCTCAAAATATAGCCTGGATGGCATTTTCTTAGCAATCTGCTATATTCTTGAACCTACCTCTTGACATTTTACTTACATAGTATTTATATTTCCCTGGCTCTGATTTTATGTTTAAAATCACTTTAGGTTTGATAAATTGTTCAAAACCATTTCAAATTATTTGCAGAAAGAAACAGGGTCAATAATAATACCTTCATTTTACATATGCAAGGGGAGAGTTATTAACAGGTTTATAGCCTTTTTTCCACTAAATTTACTTTAACATCAAGTTACTATGAGTTGCATGAATTAGCTCATAAGTTTTTCGTTAGGGGTGTGTGTGTAGTTTGAAATGATGATTTAAATATATTAGCAAGCATGTCTTCAAAAAATAATTTTAGTTTCACTCTGGATATTGCTAAAAGTTTACTGTGTAATTAGCTAGGTTAACAATCATCAGTCAGATTTTTTTTTCCCCAAGGAGACAATGTCATCTTTTCAATATTCTATACTATATATTATATACTAAAAAGACCTTAGTTGGTTATGTTACATTAACCAGCATAATCAATCTGGATACCCCATTTCCACATTCTTTGTAGCTAAAAAGTGATGTTACAGATATACTCGTATACTTTTCTTTGAACTGCCAGCATCCAGAGGCTTTTATGCTTTTATTACTATTCCCAAATACTTTCAGGGACACAATATTCAACAACATGCAACCAGAAGAAACAAGCTAGAAGAAACTTTGACCATCTAGCAAGTCTAATTTCTATGTAGAAGAGTATTTTCCAGACTTAAATCTCTCATTTGGAACCATATCTATCTTTAAAATAAAATGTTTGAAATACAACAAACCACAGAATTTGTTATCTTTACCACTTAACTGAAGATTTTCAATTTTTCTATTTTAGACAGTTTGGCTAAGGGTAGTATTTTCAATATACTGCATTCTTTTTTTTTAAGTTCAAATTTATGTAATTATATTAATAATATTACTAACGCATGATTATACTAAGCTATGAAGGCAATGGCACTCCACTCCAGTACTCCTGCCTGGACATTTCCATGGATGGAGGAACCTGGTGGGCTGCAGTCCATGGGGTCGCAAAGAGTTGGACACGACTAAGCGACTTCACTTTCACTTTTCACTTTCATGCACTGGAGAAGGAAATGGTAACCCACTCCAGTGTTCTTGCCTGGAGAATCCCAGGGATAGGGGAGCCTCGGTGGGCTGCCATCTATGGGGTCGCACAGAGCTGGACATGACTGAAGCAACTTAGCGGCAGCAGTAGCAGCAGCAGCATGATATATATAATTATACTAATTATATGATAAAATAATACTCGTATCAAAGAATAACCTATTTTATATCTCAGGACACGCCCACACACAACAAATCATAAAAGTGAGTAGTTAAACAAGGCTTCTCAGCTTTCTGAGCTCTCAATATTGGAGTGCAGTAGGAATAAACTAAATTATACCATAATGGAATACCATGTATGGGTTTTTCCATACTTCAGTTAAGTAACATTGGTGGTGGTGGTGAAGTTGCTCAGTCGTGTCCGACTCTTTGCGACCCCGTGGACTGTAACCTACTAGGCTTTTCCATCCATGGGATTCTCCAGGCAAGAATACTGGAGTGGATTGCCATTTCCTTCTCCAGGGGATCTTCCCGACCCAGGGATCGAACCCAGGTCTCCGGCATTGGAGGCAGACGCTTTAACCTCTGAGCCACCAGGGAAGCCACATTAGATAAATTATTTCAAAGCACCAGAACATGGTGTTGTACCCATAGACTTGTAGAATCCTTAATGTAAACAATGGACTTTAATTAGCAATGTTTCAATATAGCTTCATTAATTTTAACAAACGTACCACAGTAAGATGGGAATACCAGACCACCTAACCTGCCTCTTGAGAAATCTGAATGCAGGTCAGGAAGCAACAGTTAGAACTGGACATGGAACAACAGACTGGTTCCAAATAGGAAAAGGAGTGCATCAAGGCTGTATATTGTCACTCTGCTTATTTAACTTATATACAGGGTACATCATGAGAAATGCTAGACTGGAAGAAACACAAGCTGGAATCAAGATTGCCGGGAGAAATATCAATAAACTCAGATATGCAGATGACACCATCCTTATGGCAGAAAGTGAAGAGGAGCTAAAAAGCCTCTTGCTGAAAGTGAAAGAGGAGAGTGAAAAAGTTGGCTTAAAGCTCAACATTCAGAAAACGAAGATCATGGCATCTGGTCCCATCACTTCATGGGGAATGGATGGGGAAACAGTGGAAACAGTGTCAGACTTTATTTTTTTGGGCTCCAAAATCACTGCTGATGGTGAATGCAGCCATGAAATTAGAAGACACTTACTCCCTGGAAGAAAAGTTACGTACAACCTAGATAATATTTTCAAAAGCAGAGACATTACTTTGCCGACTAAGGTCCATCTAGTCAAGGCTATGGTTTTTCCTGTGGTCACGTATGGATGTGAGAGTTGGACTGTGAAGAAGGCTGAGCGCCGAAGAATTGATGCTTTTGAACTGTGGTGTTGGAGAAGACTCTTGAGAGTCCCTTGGACTGCAAGGAGATCCAACCAGTCCATTCTGAAGGAGATCAGCCCTGGGATTTCTTTGGAAGGAATGAT
>SJYT01070938.1:32807-77125 GCA_006410635.1 Cephalophus harveyi | reverse complement strand
TAATTCTATTTTACATAGTTTTACTTAATATAAAATAATACATAACACACAATTTTACTTCTATACATAGTAAAAATGCGTATTAGTGAGAAATCTAAATTTATTGCCTGGAATATAGCAAAAGCAGATTATACAATCACATAGTAATATTTGTAATGTAATAGCCATAACTGGGCTTACACTGAATAAAGAAAATGAAAAGAGTAAACAAGGGTAAAAAAGCAAAAGTTATCTTTTTGAGGTAACTAAAGTAATACAACAAAGATGGAAAGTAGAAGAGAACTCTAGAAGATATGAATGTATATATTAAAAAAACTTGCCTGAGTTAGGGTTATACAATAAACTAAAAGAAAAAAAAATGCTTGATATGATAGCTACCTAATCTACAAATAAAGACAGTATCATGCCTACCTTGCAGGGTTAATGTAAAGAATAAATAACAGAAGATAAATAAAAGGTACAAGGAACATGTTCAATAAATGCCAGTTTGCTTGTCTATTGGCAGTCACAAATTCTTGAAGGACCAAAGACCACAATGGAACAAAGAACATTTGAAAATCTATTACTGTGAGGAAAAATAAGGTAAAAAAAGTTCACTCAACTCAAATAAACAAGTCTAACTTCATAAAGGCTTTGCATGTATTCTAAGAATTAAAAATTTTAAAAAAAATGCTAGTAACACAAGGATGAAAATAATCAAAAACATTTTCAATGCTGTCCACAAGACTCATCAGATGCCTACAAAGCAAAGGAATGCCAGAAAATCAACAGCTTTTACCATGGTCTTTCCTGAACCTCGGGGTCCAATAATGAGAACAGAGTTACTTTCTCCATGGATAGCAGTTCTTTTTAGCAGCTCAATTAAGTGTCTGAAATGATATTAAGAGGCCAAAATTTAAAAAGCAAAGCTGAAATAATTTGCTAGGTAATACTTTTTAAATTAGTCCTACAGAGAAGAACAGAAATACCGATTCTCTAGAAACCTCAAGAAGAAACCAAGTAAGACTGAAATATCGTGGTCTTTATGATGGTATGGGATGGAACAATTGTGGCAAATCTTAGGACTTTTCACTTCACAACTGGCTGCTGAGCATTAAGGGCAAGCTCAGAAATCTCTCCATAATACCAAATGACAGAAATGATACAAGTTTGAAAGTTAAAGAGCTTTTTCATTATGGAAATATGTATATCTGCTCTTCCTTCACAACAAGTCATTTTTTTATACACAAAGCAAAACTTTACCTCTATACAAATGTTTGCTATCCTTGTTTAAGACAAAATCTGTGTATGACAATTTCTACAAAACCTAAAGGGTATCTATAAGTAGTTTCATAACAGACAAGTGGGAATCTAAACTTACTTATATTGTACTTGTACTCCAAATAGGTTACCATGTAGATTCTGATGACAAAATCTTTCACGTAAAATTCTTTGTACCTGATAAAAATAAAGTGAATACAAATGAAAACATTATATATGCAATCAAAAATGAACAAGTAAATATATTTACAGCAGTTCGAGTTAGGTATTAATGAATCAGTTCAGCTCTCCCTAAACAATCTGTAATCATGAGGTCTGGCATTTTCCCAAGTGATAAAATTAACACATCTTGTTTTCCAGGTGGCACTAGTAATAAAGAATCTGCCTGCCAATGCAGGAGACATAAGAGATGTGGGTTCAATCCCTGGTTCAGGAAAATCCTCTGGAGGCGGGCATGGCAACCCACTCCAGTATTCTTCCCTGGAAAGTCCCATGGACAGAGGCACCTGGCAGGCTATGGTCCATAGGGTTGCAAAGAGTTAGACATGACTGAAATGACTTAGCAGTTGCAGTAAGTCCCAGAGAAAGGATGAGAATTTAGTCATGAAGCTTTCAACAAGAGAGCTTTATGATGTTACTTTAGCTACATCAGCAATTTGAGGGCTGTTTTAATGTATGTGAATAAATGAATACCTCATTTTGTGTAATATGTCAGTCAAGGAATAAACAATGAGAGAATTTAATAATGTAATCTAATCTAATAATGCTCATGAACCATACCTCAGTCTTTTGAGTTTAGCCACTCAGTCTTACCTGACTGTGTGATCCCATGGACTGTAACCCACCAGGCTTCTCTGTCCATAGCATTTCCCAGGCAAAAATACTGGAGTGGACTGCCAGCTCCTTTTCCAGGGGATCTTTCCAACCCAGGGATTGAACACAGGTCTCCAACATTGTAGGCATACTTTACTGTTGGAGCCACCTAGAGACCAACATATCTAAACTGGTTTAGCTCAAGTCCTATCTTTCTGTACCTCTCATAGAAATCAGGATTCTGAGGAAACAGAAGAAATTTTAAAGTCCACACAGTTATTGAGGACCTATTAGATGCAGAGCACAAAGCTACTAAAAGAATATAATCTATGCCTAAAAAAATGCATATATATATTAGTAAGAAATGACACAGTCAGTAATCTGCAAAAAATTAGTAACCTAGCATATAAGGAGATGTTCAAATATATAGAAGAAATCATACTCATCTATGATATAAAATAAGAAATCACTGGAATTAATTAAAATTCTTCTAAAGAGCTAAATTTTTATTTTGTCTTAAAACGAAGGACTTAGACACAGCTGTAAAAGAGAAATATCAATCCATCTCACTCTTTAAAAAGACGAACCATCAAAATTGTTCCTTTTCTACATTTGCTGCTAACAAACAGTGTCCAGTGACAAAAACCTTAGGAGGTTATTTCAGATTTAGCTCCATCAGCAGAAACAAGAAGTTGCCAACATTATTTGCTTCTTGCAGACTCAAGTGTGCAGTATGGGAGTGATCTTTCACGTATCAACAAAAAAAAATCTGAGTTCACTTTATATATACCAGAGGCACAGAGAAGCAAATTATTCACTAGGGATAAAATAATCGATACTTAGCGTTTAGGAGGAAGTGGAAAGAATAGAAAGATTGGTGTCTGAGAGACAATACACTATTCTGGCAGGCCTGTTTTAAGAAAGTAGTAATCTGTAATACAATATAGTTATTTAATAAGAAATAGCGGATATCTATAAAAAATCTAACGAAGCAAACATACATTCAACTAAACATAGTGTGTATTCTTCCCCCTAGACAAGATCACTGTAAAAAAAACACAAACCTCAGTGCTTTTCTTCTTTAAAACTTCATTAAAGTCTACAGAGAGACAATTATGAATAAAATACAAGATAAATAAAAAGTGAAGCAAAGCTATAGTGAATACTCAGAGGTTCGAAAATTCTGAAGTGAGTTGATGTGAAAGTTAAACAGGTATGTACATGTATAGAAATTAATTTAGGTGCACAGAGAAGATCTCTGCAATTTACAAAGATATATTCAGTTCAGTCATTCAGTCATGTCTGACTATTTGAAACCCCATGACTGAAGCATGACAGATCTCCTTGTCCATCCCCAACTCCAGGAGTTTTCTTAAACTCAGGTCCATAGAGTCAGTGATGTAATCCAACCATCCCATCCTCTGTCATCCCCTTCTCCTCCTAACTTCAATCTTACTCAGGATTAGGGTCTTTTCCAACGAGTCAGTTAGTTCTTCGCATCAGGTGGACAAAGTATTGGAGTTTCAGCTTCAGCAACAATCCTTCCAATGAATATTCAGGACTGATTTCCTTTAGGATGGACTGGTTGGCTCTAATTTCAGTTCAAGGGAAACTCAAGAATCTTCTCCAACACCAAAGTTGAAAAGCACCAATTCTTCAGTGCTCAGCTTTCTTTATAGTCCAACTCTCACATCCATTCATGACTACTAGAAAAACCATAGCTTTGACAAGATGGACCTTGTTGGCAAAGTAAAGTCTCTGCTTTTTAATATGCTGCCTAGGTTGATCATAACTTTTCCTCCAAGGAGTAAGCGTCTTTTAATTTCATGGCTACAGTCACCATCTGAAGTGATTTTGGAGCCCCCAAAAATAAAGTCTGACACTGTTTCCATTGTTTCCCCATCTATTTGCCATAAAGTGATGGGACCGGATGCCATGATCTTAGTTTTTTGAATGTTGAGTTTAAGCCAACTTTTTCACTCTCTTCTTTCCTTTTCATCAAGTGGCTCTTTAGTTCTTTGCTTTCTGCCATAAGTGTGGTATCATCTGCATCTCTGAGGTTATTGATATTTCTCCTGGCAATCTTCATTCTGACTTGTGCTTCATCCAGTTCAGAGTTTCTCATGATGTACTCTGCATGTAAGTTAAATAAGCAGGGTGACAATATAGAGCCGTGACATACTCCTTTCCCAATTCAGAACAACAACTCATTTCCCAGCCTGTTTTTCCAAGTCCAGTTCTGTTGCTTCTTGACAAGCAGATTTCTCAGGAGGCAGGTCAGATGGTCTGTCATTCCCATCTCTTTCAGAATTTTCCACAGTTTGTTGTGATCCACACAATCAAAGGCTTTGGCATAGTCAACAAAGCAGAAGTAGATGTTTTTCAGGAACTCTCTTGCTTCTTTGATGATCCAATGGATGTTGGCAATTTGATCTCTGGTTCCTCTGCCTATTCTAAATCCAGCTTGAACATCTGGAGGTTCACGGTTCACGTACTGTTGAAGCCTGGCTTGAAGAATGTTGAGTGTTACTTTGGTAGCATGTGAGATGAGTGCAACTGAGCGGTAGTTCGAGCATTCTTTGGCATTGCCATTCTTGGGGACTGGAATGAAAACTGTTCTTTTCTAGTCCTGTGGCCACTGCTGAGTTTTCTAAATTTGCTGGCATATTGAGTGTAGTACTTTCACAGCATCATCTTTTAGGATTTGAAATAGCTTAACTGGAATCCCATCACCTCCACTAGCTTTGTTCGTAGTGGCGCTTTCTAAGGGCCACTTGACTTTGGATTCCAGGATGTCTGGCTCTAGGTGACTGATCACACCATCGTGATTATCTGGGTTGTGTAAATCTTTTTTGTATAATTCTTTTGTGTGTTCTTGCCTCCTCTTAATATCTTCTGCTTTTGTTAGGTCCATACCATTACTGTCCTTTACTGCCCATCTCTGCATGAAAAGTTCCCTTCAGTTCAGTTCAGTCGCTCAGTCGTGTCCGACTCTCTGCGACCCCATGAATCTCAGCACGCCAGGCCTCCCTGTTCATTACCATCTCTCGGAGTTCACTCAGACTCACATCCATTGAGTCCGTGATGCCATCCAGCCATCTCATCCTCGGTCATCCCCTTCTCCTCCTGCCCCCAATCCTTCCCAGCATCAGAGTCTTTTCCAATGAGTCAACTCTTCACATGAGGTGGCCAAAGTACTGGAGTTTCAGCTTTAGCATCATTCCTTCCAAAGAAATCCCAGGGTTGATCTCCTTCAGAATGGACTGGTTGGATCTCCTTGCAGTCTAAGGGACTCTCAAGAGTCTTCTCCAACACCACAGTTCAAAATCATCAATTCTTCGGCGATCAGCCTTCTTCACAGTCCAACTCTCACATCCATACATGACCACAGGAAAAAACATAGCCTTGACTAAACGGACCTTAGTCAGTAAAGTAATGTCTCTGCTTTTGAAAATACTATCTAGGTNTCACATCCATACATGACCACAGGAAAAACCATAGCCTTGACTAGACAGACCTTAGTCGGCAAAGTAATGTCTTAGAAGTCTATTATTTCTGTTTATGTAATTTACAGTGTATCCATCACTTGTCCAACTACAATTTAATATGCAATTCTTCCATTTGTTTAGGGATTCTGATAATGCACATTTGATTTTTATGGCTTGTCTGATCCAATAACATCAGGTTTAACATGTGACACTTGGAGTGCATAGTCCTTGGTGTTTTGTAGTAAAGCATTTCATTTCTGTGAAGACCAAGAGCGAGTTCTCAAAACATCAATAGTATCTTGGGACATGGCTTTCTTAAAATGCCTTAGGGTTGGGACTGTGATTATACTTCAGGGCTTGCTGATGGCTCCATAAATCATTCTTGTCTACTACAAAATCTTTGGTGCCATTGAAATTACTGTATCTCAAAACCCAAGGAATAGAAGAATTTGTATGTAGCCTAAATCTGATACAGAACATTGGTTTGCTTTGATCCTCATTTAAACTGGCATTTCAATAGATAACTTGAGCATGATTCTCAAATGTGTAAACACTGCCTCCCAAACAAAAAAGGAAGACAATGGTATCAAGCAGTTGTGTATAAGTATGTGTGTGGGGGGTGGGAATACATAGTAGTAAAAGATGTATTAGTTTTCTCTTTTAATGAAATATTCTGACAAGCCTTAGACCACTGGAATATAACAATTTGCAGAGAGCAACTAGAAATTTACAGAATTCTTCTTCAAGGGGATATAGTTTCTGTTCATTAAATGGCAGTAGATATGTAAAGGAGTTGCTCTTTGGGAAATGACATCCAGATCAGATTCAGAGTCTTCCTGATTATACAGCCATGTAACATTTTATTAGATGCTCATCTATTTCATTTCTGTGATCATTTAGATATCTTCTTCAAGGGGATATAGTTTCTGTTCATTAAATGGCAGTAGATATGTAAAGGAGTTGCTCTTTGGGAAATGACATCCAGATCAGATTCAGAGTCTTCCTGATTATACAGCCATGTAACATTTTATTAGATGCTCATCTATTTCATTTCTGTGATCATTTAGATACATCAACAATCTTCACATATGAAAACACTTATTTACTGTTCCAGCCCTACTCTCATTAGAATAATTATGCCCACCTCTTCGCCTCTGCCAGTCCAAGATTCCACTATGCCATTTGAAACTGGGCAAAGGATTTTAATGGCCACATTTCCTATCATCAGATGTGCAGAGGACAGTCAACACAATGATACTGGTGCTTCATTCACAGATGCATTTTATAATGTTGGATTGAAAGCAGAGAGTCTAGGTATTCTTGGGGTACACTTTTGTGGTGGTGGAGTTAAACATTCTTATATACTTATAATCATCCATTTAATACTAGAAAGTTTCTATATTTTAGCTTCAATGAATATAGGACAATTCTGGATCCAAGGAACTGAGTTACTCTAGTAAACACATTACTTCTGGATTTGCATAAAAACACCAGTATCAACAAATTTAGCCTAATTGAATGTGATATTCTGTCTTCCTTGGTCTAGATCAGGGGTTGGCAAACTTCTTCTTGGACACAATGATAAATATATTAGGCTTAATGGCCCTGAGGTTTAGGTTATAACCGCACATTCTGCCATGGTAGCACAAAAGCAGCCACTGACAAATATACATAATGATTACATGGTTGTATTGCAATAAACCTTTATTTATAAACATAGATGGGCATACATAATTTCATTTTCCGACCCCTAATCATAAACCCTAACAACTTACTACTATATTTACCAGCTTTTTACTGAAACAATATAGCAATTAAACATATTTAGGAATATCAGTTATCTCTTTCTGGTTCAGACTCTACATTTGTTCCCCTGGATCAAGTGTGATGAAATATTGCTCTAAGTTTGAGGCTGGGTCAGTGAGATGCAGTAAAGGGTCTGGGTTGGGGGGTAATCTCTTCCCTTTGAATAGTGACTCTACAGCTGATGTCATTATAGGGTCTTCAACCAAAACAATGCCAGTGTCCTCCTGACAGAGAAGGACTTCTGGATACTCAAGAGGATTGGACGAGTTTCTGCAATGTGAGTCTTCATACAAGCCCTCATCATAATTCTCAGGGTCTCATTTCTTTACCGTCAATTTCCCAATTTTCAATGAGAGTAGTAAGTTCATGAATCAACTTATACTTTATTTCTCCTCATGTAAAGTCTAATTTAGGGTTTGAAGTTTAGTTGCTATATTATTATATTGAGATAAGATATATTTGTATCTCAGAAGAAATGGAGTAGCCATCATGGTCAACAGAAGAGTCTGAAATGCAGTACTTGGATGCAATCTCAAAAATGACAGAATGATCTCTGTTTGTCTCCAAGGCAAACCATTCAATATCACAGTTATCCAAGTCTATGCCCCAACCAGTAATGCTGAAGAAACTGAAGTTGAAGACCTACAAGACTTTTTAGCACTAACACCCAAAAAAGATGTCCTTTTCATTATAGGGGACTGGGATGCTAAAGTAGGAAGTCAAGAAACACCTGGAGTAACAGGTAAATTTGGCCTTGGAATGCGGAATGAAGCAGGGCAAAGACTAACAGAGTTTTGCCAAGAAAATGCACTGGTCATAGCAAACACCCTCTTCCAACAACACAAGAGAAGACTCTACACATGGACATCACCAGATGGTCAACACTGGTTATTGATATTTCTCCCGGCAATCTTGATTCCAGCTTGTGTTTCTTCCAGTCCAGCGTTTCTCATGATGTACTCTGCATAGAAGTTAAATAAGCAGGGTGACAATATACAGCCTTGATATACTCTTTTTCCTATTTGGAACCAGTGTGCTGTTCCATGTCCAGTTCTAACTGTTTTATCTCTGATTTTTTGAAGAAATCTCTAGCCTTCCCCATTCTATTGTTTTCCTCTATTTCTTTGCATTGATCACTGAAGAAGGCTTTCTTATCTTTCCTTGCTAGTCTCTGGTACTCTGCATTCAAATGGATATATCTTTCCTTTTCTTCTTTGCCTTTAGCCTCTCTTTTCATAGCTATTTGTAAGGCCTCCTCAGACGACCATTTTGCCTTTCTGTATTTCTTTTTCTTGGGGATGGTCTTGATCTCTGCCTCCTGTACAAGTCACGAACCTATATCCATAGTTCTTCAGACACTCTATCAGATCTAATCCCTTCAATCTATTTGTTATTTTCACTGTATAATCAGAAGGGTATTGATTTAGGTTATACCTGAATAGTCTAATGGTTTTCCCTACTTTCTTCAATTTAAGTCTGAATTTGGCAATAAGGAGTTCATGATCTGAGCCACAGTTTGTTCCCGGTCTTGCTTTTGCTGATTGTATGCAGCTTCTCCATCTTTGGCTGCAAAGAATATAATCAATCTGATTTTCATGTTGACCATCTGGTGACGTCCACGTGTAGAGTCTTCTCTTGTGTTTTTGGAAGATGGTGTTTGCTATGACCAGTGCATCCTCTTGGCAAAACTCTATTAGCTTTTGCCCTGCTCCATTGTATACTCCAAGGCCAAATATGCCTCTTACTTTAGGTATTTCTTAACTCCCTACTTTTGCATGCCAGTCCCCTATAATGAAAAGGACATCTTTTTTGGGTGTTAGTACAAGAAGGGCTTGTAGGTCTTCATAGACCTGTTCAACTTCAGCTTCTTCAGCATTACTGGTCGGGGCATAGACTTGGATTACTGTGATACTGAATGGCTTGCCTTGGAAACCAAAAGATCATTCTGTTGTTTTTGAGATTGCATCCAAGTACTGCATTTTGGAGTCTTTTGTTGACTATGATGGCTATTCCATTTCTCCTAAGGGATTCTTGCCCACAGTAGTAGATATAATAGTCATCTGAGACAAATTCATCCATTCCAGTCCAGAATTTTTAAAAGCATAATTAAACATTTTCCTTTAAACAGAAGGTAAGTAAGGTCTTGCAAAGGAATGTCAGTAACATTTAGTTTTTGCTGTAAAAAAATGTAGTTCAGGTTAAGCCAGTGTAGAAATATCATACCCATTCCCAGCTAGACTCCTCAAGTATATACACACTTAAGAAATATGAAATGTTCATGATAAAAACACTAAAAATACTAGGAATATAAGGAGACTTTCTCAACCTGTTAACATCCACAAAAAACCACAGCTAACATCAACAGTTCAGTTCAGTTGCTCAGTCGTGTCCAACACTTTGTGACTCCATGAATCGCAGCATGCCAGGCCTCCCTGTTCATCACCAACTCCCAGAGTTCACCCAAACCCATGTCCATTGAGTCGGAGATGCCATCCAATCATCTCATCCTCTGTCGATCCCTTCTCCTCCTGCCCTCAATCTTTCCCAGCATCAGGGTCTTTTCCAATGAGTTAGCTCTTTGCATCAGGTGGCCAAAGTATTGGAGTTTCAGTTTCAAAATCAGTCCCACCAATGAACACCCATGACTGATCTCCTTTATGATGGACTGGTTGGATCTCCTTGCAGTCCAAGGGACTCTCAAGAGTCTTCTCCAACACCACAGTTCAAAAGCATCAATTCTTTGGCGCTCAGTCTTCTTCACAGTCCAACTCTGACATCCATACATGACCACAGGAAAAACCATAGCCTTGACTAGACGGACCTTGGTTGACAAAGTAATGTCTCTGCTTTTTAATATGCTGTCTAGATTGGTCATAACTTCCCTTCCAAGGAGTAAGCATCTTTTAATTTCATGGCTTCAGTCACCATCTGTAGTGATTTTGGAGCCCCAAAAAATAAAGTCAGCCACTTTTTACACTGTTTCCCCATCTATTGGCTATGAAGTGATAGGACCAGATGCCATGATCTTAGTTTTCTGGATACGGAGCTTTACGTCAACTTTTTCACTCTCCTCTTTCACTTTCATCAAGAGGCTCTTTAGTTCCTCTTCACTATCTGCCATAAGGGTGGTGTCATCTGCATATCTGAGGTTATTGATATTTCTCCTGGCAATCTTGATTCCAGCTTGTGCTTCCTCCAGCCCAGCGTTTCTCATGATGTACTCTGTGTATAAGTTAAATAAGCAGGGTGACAATATGCAGCCTTGACGTATTCCTTTTCCTATGTGGAACCAGTCTGTTGTTCCATGTCCAGTTCTAGCTGTTGCTTCCTGACCTGCATACAGGTTTCTCAAGAGGCAGGTCAGGTGGTCTGGTATTCCCATCTCTTTCAGAATTGTCCACAGTTTATTGTGATCCACACAGTCAAAGGCTTTGGCATAGTCAATAAGGCAGAAATAGATGTTTTTTTTCTGGAACTCTCTTGCTTTTTCTATGATCCAGCCGATGTTGGCAATTTGATCTCTGGTTCCTCTGCCTTGTCTAAAACCATCTTGAACATCTGGAATTTCATGGTTCATGTATTGCTGAAGCCTGGATTGCAGAATTTTAAGCATTGCTGTGCTAGTGTGTGAGATGAGTGCAATTGTGTGGTAGTTTGAGCTAATGTCATACATCATACTGAGTGGTAAAAGACTGAACACATTTTCCCAATATAAAAAATGGTCTGCTCTTGCTAGCTTACTCAGTATTATACTGAAGGTTCTGGTCATGACAATTAGACAACAAAAAGAAATGAAAGGCATACAGACTGGAAAGGAAGAAGTAAAACTGTATCTCTTTGAAGATGACATGATGTTATATACAGAAAAGCCACAGGAATAAACTAAAAAAAATAATATAAATGAGTTTAGCTAGGTTACAGAATACAAGATTAATACAGAAAAATCAATTTCATTCAGATACACTAGGAACAAATAAAACATAAAAGAAAATAATTTCATTTACAACCGCAACAAAAGGAATAAAATACTTTTCAATAAACTTACCTAAAGAAGTGAAAAACTCTGAAGATAATATTAAACTAAATTGAAACTTGAGAACATTTAGGAAGACAAGAATAAAAAATAGGATTCCATCTATCCAAACATTTACAAAGGCTGAAATTAGGAAGCGGCAAAGACACTTTCCCCTTGACAATGGAAAGTGTGCTTCTTCATACATAATAAGGGGAGAATTCAAGTTAAGATGACTGTTTCTCTCATTTCCTTTGCATGGTAACAGGCATTCAGATTAATGAAAATATACACTAACCTGTGAAACGTAGTCTGCTTGTATTAGGTTGCTACTCTTTGATTTACGACTGCTCATTTCCACAAACTGAAATCCTTTAAAAAAATAATAAAAAATTTTAGCATGAATATAAGGATGATTGGCTTACAGAAATTAAGAATTTACTATTACAGACTCAAACACAGTGACATAGGTAAGTTATTTTTCAATAAAACCAGAAAAAAAAAATCTCAACGTCTCCTCTTTGCCTAACTACAGGTTTATTTGACACTCCCATTTCACATTTTAGATGGTTCTTATAATTTAGTCTTACCTCTTTTCAATCTAGTATTTAGCTTCCTTTCTCTGCCTTTAAAAACAAAATCAAACAAACAAAAAACAACGGATGCACTTCCTTTGTATAGAATGTTTCTCCCCACATTCATCCCATAGGATCATCTATTCCAGAAAAACTTCGCTTTCTTGCTCCACTCATCAATCATACAGTCATTACAGCTTGGTAAAATGTTTCTTCTGCAAACATACAGAACTGTCTGTACTTTTCTTTATTCATAAACATATCATACTAAACAAAATTTTGTGGTCAATGCCACCAAATTGAGAATACTTAAAAATTCCAAGCATTAACTGGAATGATGTGTATGTGTGTGTGTGTGTGTGTGTGTGTGTGTGTGTATGTATAATAACAAAAAAAAAGTTCTGTAAAATTCTCCTTGAGGGCAATATATTCATAGATAAACACCTTCAGCTAAAAGATCTAATTTTCTCCCCAGCAATTTCCTAGAGAAGTACTTCACTAATCAGGTAATAATAACTTAGCCACGAATTGTTAGAAGTGTTTTGAATTTATGATTTCATTTAATCCTCAGAATAATCCTATGGAATAATCCTAATACCTCTTTCAGATTAGAAGAAACAGAAAGGTTAAGTAACTTGACCAAAACCATAACAGTACGTAGGTCAGAGTCAGGATTTAAACCCAATCTAACTAACTTATACATAACTATTATCTATCTATCTATACACACATACACATAAAATACATATATATTATATACATAGTTGTAAGTATATATATACTTGATTATATATAACTGCTACTTAGCCACCTGATTTTGAAAAGCAGAAATTTCAATAACTTGAAGGAAGATCTGCCTGTGATATATTTTACATTCATACTTAATAATTTCATATACTGACATTTTTTAGACATCCTTTGGAATTAGTTTCTACAGGACAGCAGCAGAGCAATGCTTTGACAGATAGCAAGCATATCTGTACCTTCCCTTACAGTATAGACAAGGCCTAAGTCCCAAAAGGATTCTGGCTCCAGGCCAGAATAGAGTACAAGAACAGAGTACTCTCCTGATATTTTGGTTCCTTAAGCTTCCTTCTTAGGAGAAAAGCGGTTTTCTCAGCTGCCTTAGGGCACCTTTTAGCAACTTTTTCTCTATTCAAGGCACCTTGCCTGACAATCTATACACTGATTATTTTAATTTTATCCTACTAAATTTTTTTTTCTCTTAAATCAGAGCTGTGTGTGGGGAAAAACCCTTTCAGGAATATGAAATTACATCTTCATTCTGATTTAAGATACTCTTGACTGTGAAAAAGTCTGAAATCACAGGAAACAATGGAACAACTGTCCCTGAGACACTAAAAAGTAAATTCTAAAAAAATGAGGCAGAGATTTGACAATATACCTTATCTTTTCAGAGCTATGTTAGCTATTTCATAGTACTAATGGAATTAAAATATATTTCTCTCCATTTCATGGACTGAGAAAACATGCTCAGTAGAGCTAAGTAAAATGTCTGAGGTCACAGGGTAGGTGTCTAAACTGCCTCCTGATATTGAATATAATTCAGGTAAGTCACTAAAAACATGCACATGGTGACACATGATCATTTGGTGATCATTCGTGAAAGAAACATACATATACACTGCACTTAGTGCCTATACATAAATTTTGACTGCAAATTAAGTATTAATCAAAGGATTGAAGTTCAACCATAAATAATCCAACTAGAAAAATGGGTCAAAGGCATAAACAGACATTTCAAACAAAGAGGCTATATGGATAGCAAATAAACACCTGAAACACATTAGCCATTAGAAAAAGGCAAATTGAAACCACAACAAGGTATACATTTATTTGAAAAGCAAAAACAGAACAGAGAAAACACCAAATGCTGGTAAGCATGGAGAGAAGACAGATCTCACAAACAAAGACTGGTGAGAATGTGAAACGTTACACCCATTCTGCAAAGTTTCTTTTGGCAATTTCTTATAAACAAACATAAACTTACCGTGTGACACAGTGATTACAATTTTGGATATTTATATCACAGAAATGAAAATTTTTGCTCAAATGAAAATCTGTAATATGAGTCTAAATAATCAGTTTATTTGGAACAGCCAAAAAACTGAAGACTATACAAATGTCCTACAATGAGTTAATGGGGTTAAAGAAATGGAACATCCACACACTGAGGGACTATAACTGAGGCAAAAAAAAAAAAAATTAACCACTGATATGTGCAATAACGTGGATGGCTCTCAAGGGCATTATGCTTTGAGAGAAAAAATAAAGGCTGATCACAAAAATATTACATATTGCATGATTACATTAAAAAATTCTTGGAATGACAAAATTATAAAGATGACCAGATACATGATGGCAAAGAAACAGAACTGAGGAATGAGTATGATAATACAAAAGGAGTTACATAAAGAATTTTCTTTGTAATGATGAAACAGTTTTGTATCTTTATTGCAATGCCACAAAAATCTACACATGGGATGGAGCCACAGAGAATTAAACAAGCACACAAAAATGACTAAAAGTAAAAACTGTTGAGAACTGAATAAGGTTTGTAGTTCAGTTAACAGTGTTATACCAATGTCAATGTCAGGGTTTGGACCAGCAATATCATAAGACGTCACACTAGAGAGAATCTGGGTGAAGGGTTTACGGAACACTATGAACTATATTGGAACTTCTGTGAGTCTAAAAGTCCAATTATAGTTTCTTTCAACTGCTTAATGACAAAAGAAGAGAATAATATTTTCTGTCAGTAAGTAATATTATTACCTGCCAATAGATTATTAAGTTACATTTGACTAAATTCCTCCTCAAATTTTATGAGTGGATCATAAATGGCAAAGAATACTCAAACTACCGCACAATTGCACTAATCTCATTGCTTACTCCTTGGAAGAAAGGTTATGACCAACCTAGATAGCATATTCAAAACCAGAGAAGTTACTTTGCCGACTAAGGTCCGTCTAGTCAAGGCTATGGTTTTTCCAGTGGTCATGTATGGATGTGAGAGTTGGACTGTGAAGAAGGCTGAGCGCTGAAGAATTGATGCTTTTGAACTGTGGTGTTGGAGAAGACTCTTGAGAGTCCCTTGGACTGCAAGGAGATCCAACCAGTCCATTCTGAAGGAGATCAACCCTGGGATTTCTTTGGAAGGAATGATGCTGAGGCTGAAACTCCAGTCCTTTGGCCACCTCATGCGAAGAGTTGACTCATTGGAAAAGACTCTGATGCTGGGAGGGATTGTGGGCAGGAGGAGAAGGGGACAAGAGAGGATGAGATGGCTGGATGGCATCACTGACTCGATGGACATGAGTCGGAGTGAACTCCAGGAGTTGGTGATGGACAGGGAGGCCTGGCGTGCTGCGATTCATGGGGTCGCAAAGAGTCGGACATGACTGAGCGATTGAACTGAACAGTGTACAAGGGTTCCATTTTCTCCACACCCTCTCCAACATTTGTTATATCTTCTCGGTAATAGCCACTCCAATAAGTGTGTCCTGATAGCCTTATGGGTTCTCTTATAAGTATCAAGTTGTTTTCCTCTTGCTGCTTTTAAAATTCTCTGTTTATCCTTAACTTTTACCATTTTAATTATAATGTGTCTTAGTGTTTTTCACTTTGGAATTGTCTTCTTTGGAACTTTCTGGGCTTCCTAGACGTGCATGTCTGCTTCCTACCCCCAGATTAGGGACATTTTCAGTCACTATTTCTTTAAATATTTTTTCCAGTGCATTCTTTCTCTCCCTACCTACTGAAACCTCTATAATGTGAATATTATTATACTTGATGTTTTCCAAAAGGTACTTTACGTTTTCTTCACTTAAAAAAAAATTTTTTTTTTTTCATTTTGTTCCTTATCAGGGTTTGGGATCAAGATAATACTGACCTTAATGAGTCTGGAAGTAATTTTTCTTTTTCTACTTTTTTGAAGCATTTGAGGAAGATTGATAGTAATTCATATTTGAATATTTGGTAGAATGCAATAGAAAAGTCATCTGGTCCTGGATTATTTTGTTAGGTTTTATATATATGTGTGTGTGTGTGTATTTCAGATTACTTTCCATTTTAGATTATTATAAAACAACTGTGTATTACTGTGTTATACAGTAAATCTTTGTTGCTTAAATATTTTATATATAATAATTTGTATCTGTTAATGCCATACTCTTATTTTATCCCTCCCCTGCTCCCATATCCCCTTGGGTAACTGGAAATTTTTTTTCCTATATCTGTGAATCTATTTCTGCTTTGTATATATATTCACTGTATTATTTTCTAGATTTTATATATAAATGGCTCAGTTCAGTCACTCAGTCATGTCTGACTCTTTGCGACCCCATGAATCACAGCACGCCAGGCCTCTCTGTCCATCACCATCTCTCAGAGTTCACTCAGATTCATGTCCATCGAGTCCGTGATGCCATCCAGCCATCTCATCCTCGGTCGTCCCCTTCTCCTCCTGCCCCCAATCCCTCCCAGCATCAGAATCTTTTCCAATGAGTCAACTCTTCTCATGAGGTGGCCAAAGTACTGGAGTTTCAGCTTTAGCATCAGTCCTTCCAAAGAAATCCCAGGGTTGATCTCCTTCAGAATGGACTGGTTGGATCTCCTTGCAGTCCAAGGGACTCTCAAGAGTCTTCTCCAACACCACAGTTCAAAAGCATCCATTCTTTGGCGCTCAGCCTTCTTCACAATCCAACTCTCACATCCATACATGACCACAGGGAAAACCATAGCCTTGACTAGATGGACCTTAGTCGGCAAAGTAACTTCTCTGGTTTTGAATATACTATCTAGGTTGGTCATAACCTTTCTTCCAAGGAGTAAGCATCTTTTAATTTCATGGCTGCAGTAACCATCTGCAGTGATCTTGGAGCCCCAAAAATAAAATCTGACACTGTTTCCACTGTTTCTCCACCTATTTCCCATGAAGTGATGGGACCAGATGTCATGATCTTCGTTTTCTGAATGTTGAGGTTTAAATCCACGGGACTCTCAAGAGTCTTCTCCAACACCACAGTTCAAAAGCATCAATTCTTCGGCGATCAGCCTTCTTCACAGTCCAACTCTCACATCCATACATGACCACAGGAAAAACCATAGCCTTGACGAGACGGACCTTTGTTGGTAAAGTAATGTCTCTGCTTTTGAATATACTATCTAGGTTGGTCATAACTTTCCTTTCAAGGAATACGCGTTTTTTAATTTCATGGCTGCAATCACCATCTGCAGTGATTTTGGAGCCCAGAAAAATAAAGTCTGACACTGTTTCCACTGTTTCCCCATCTATTTCCCATGAAGTCATGAGACCGGATGCCATCATCTTCATTTTCTGGATGTTGAGCTTTAGGCTAACTTTTTCACTTTCATCAAGAGGCTTTTTAGTTCCTTCTCACTTTCTGCCATAAGGGTGGTGTCATCTGCGTATCTGAGGTTATTGATATTTCTCCTGGCAATCTTGATTGCAGCTTGTGTTTCTTCTAGTCCAGCGTTTCTCATGATATACTATGCATAGAAGTTAAATATGCAGGGTACAGCCTTGACGTACTCCTTTTCCTATGTGGAACCAGTCTGTTGTTCCATGTCCAGTTCTAACTGCTGCTTCCTGACCTGCATACAGATTTCTCAAGAGGCAGGTCAGGTGGTCTGGTATTCCCATCTCTTTCAGAATTGTCCACAGTTTATTGTGATCCACACAGTCAAAGGCTTTGGCATAGTCAATAAAGCAGAAATAGATATTTTTCTGGAACTCTCTTGCTTTTTCGATGATCCAGCTGATGTGGCAATTTGATCTCTGGTTCCTCTGCCTTTTCTAAAACCAGCTTGAACATTAGGAAGTTCACGGATCACGACTTAATATTATTTCTTTAGAGCTTATACGTCCTACATTATTGGTTTATCGTAGATCTTCCTCTAAACTTACATTTTGCTCAGGAGAATAAATCTAATTTTCAAATTCAGAGTTTCAAGTAATAACTGGTCCAATTTAAATTGCCTAAAAAAACTAAAACCAATCCACTCCTGTAACTAGCTGCCTCTATCCTGCTTTACATCACCATTATTTCTTGATTGGAAATCTATGCCAGGTTTCTTCTCATCTCCAATGCTTACCCCCATTTTAATGTAAGTGAAAGTATTAGTCACTCAGTCCTGTCCAACTCTTTGCGACTCCTTGAACTGTAGGCTTCCCACTCCTTCACTATTTCTTGGAGCTTGCTCAAATGCATGTCAACTGAGTTGGTGATGCCATCCAATCATCTCATCCTCTGTTGCCCTCTTCTCCTCCTGCCCTCAATCTTTCCTAGAATCAAGGTCTTTTCCAGTCAGTTAGCTCTATGCATTGTGTGGCCAAAGTACTGGAGCTTCAGCATTAGTCCTTCCACTGAATATTCAGGGTTGATTTTCTTTAGGATTGACTGGTTTGATCTCTGGCTGTCCAAGGGACTCTTTCAAGAGTCTTCACAATTTGAAAGCATCAATTCTTCAGCACTGAGCCTTTTTTTCAGGTCCAAATATCACATGTGTACATGACTATTGGAAAAATCATAGCTTTGACTATATGGACCTTTTAAAGGTTTGTCAAGGCTTTCCTTTCAAAGAGCAAGCATCTTTTAATTTCATGGCTACAGTCACTGTCCACAGTGATTTTAGAGCGCAATAACATAAAACTTGCCACTGTTTCCACTATTTCCCCATTATTTAAATTTCAACTAATTACTGGTAAGGAATTCTTTCATCTTGCTATTTGTTTTCCATATGTCTTAGAGTTTTTTTGTCTCTCATTCTCTATATTACTATCTACTTTTGTGCTTAGTTGATTTTGGGGGTTAGAGAGAGATAGTGCTAAGTTGTGTCTGATTCTTGCAATCCCATGAACTATATAGTCCACCATGTTCCTCTGTCCACGGGATTCTCCAGGCAAGAATACTGAAGGGGGTTGCCATTTCCTTCTCCAGGGGAACTTCCTGACCCAGGAATTGAACCCAGGTCTCCTGCATTGCAGGCAGATGCTTTATGGACTGAGCTATGTGGGAAGCCTTGAAGGACAGGGAAACATTTAAATTCCTTTCTTATTTTATTTCTTGCATATTGACAAGTATTTTCTTTGCAGTTATCACAGAGATTGCTTTTAAAGTGCTAAAGGTGTAACAATCTAGTTTATGTTACTTAAATAATATAGCAACATCTTTGCTCCTTTACTGCTCCACCCTAACCCTTTTCAGTTGTTGATGTCACAGAGTTATGTCTTTTAACACTGTGTCCAAAATCTTCAAGATGATCCAAAGAAATGAAAAGATATCCCATGCTTTTGGATTGGAAGGATCAATATTGTTAAAGTGACTTCCCAAAACAATGTACAGATAATGAGATCTCTATCAAATTACACATGACATTTTTCACAAAACTAAAGCAAATAATCCTAAAATTTATAGGGAACCATAAAAGATCCAGAGTTGCCAAAGCCATCTTAAGAGTTAAAGAACAGAGCTGGAAGCATAACCCTTTCAGACTTCAGACAATACTACAAAGTCACAGTAATCAAAACAGTGTGGCATCATCACCAAAATGATAGGAACAGAATAGAGTGCCCAGAAACAAACTCACACATCTCTTTGACAAAGGTGGCAAGAATATATACTGGAGAAATGACAATCTCTCCAGTCAGTGGTGCTCAGAAAGCTGGACAGCTGCATGTAAATCAATGAAGTTAGAACACATCCTCACCATACACAAAAATAAACTCAAAATTGCTTAAAGATTTTTCTATTAAGACCTAACACGATAAACTCCTAGAAGAAAACATAGGCAAAACATTCTATCACATAAATCATAGCACTGTTTTCTTAGCTCATTCTCTCAAGGCAACGGAAATCAAAGCCAAAAAAAGCAAATAGGACCTAATCAAATTTAAAAGCTTTTGCAGCAACAAAACAAACAAAAAGACAACCTATGGAGTGGCAAAAATATTGCAAATGACAATGGCTTAATTTCCAAACACAATGACCAAAAAGAAACCCAAAACACAATAACCAAAACCCTATCAAAGAGTGAGCAGAAGACCTAAATAGACATTTCTCCAAAGAAGACATACACATGGCCAATAGACACATAAGATGCTCAACATCACTAATTATTAGACAAATACAAATCAAAACTACAATGAGGTACAACCTTATACCAGTCAGAATGTCCATCATCAACAAACTCTACAAGTAAATGCTGGAGAGGGTATGGAGAAAAGGGAACACTCCTACATTGTGAGTGGGAATGTAAATTGGTGCAATAATTATGCTGAACAGTATGTTCAGTTCAGTTCCATCGCTCAGTTGTGTTTGACTCTTTGCGACGCCATGAATCTCAGCACACCAGGCCTCCTTGTCCATCACCAACTCCCAGAGTTTATGCAAACTCATGTCCATCGAGTTGGTGATGCCATCCAGCCATCTCATCCTCGGTCATCCCCTTCTCCTCCTGGCCTCAATCCTCCCATCATCAGGATCTTTTTCAATGAGTCAACTCTTTGCATGAGGTGGCCAAAGTATTGGAGTCTCAGCTTTAGCATCAATCCTTCCAATGAACACTCAGGACTAATCTCCTTTAGAAGGGACTGGTTGGATCTCCTTGCAGTCCAAGGGACTCTCAAGAGTCTTCTCCAACACCACAGTTCAAAGGTATCAATTCTTTGGCGCTCAGNTACCGCACAATTGCACTCATCTCACATGCTAGTAAAGTAATGCTCAAAATCCTCCAAGCCAGGCTTCAGCAATACGTGAACCGTGAACTCCCTGATGTTCAAGCTGGCTTTAGAAAAGGCAGAGGAACCAGAGATCAAGTTGCCAACATCCACTGGATCATGGAAAAAGCAAGAGAGTTCCAGAAAAACATCTATTTCTGCTTTATTGACTATGCCAAAGCCTTTGACTGTGAGGATCACAATAAACTGTAGAAAATTCTGAAAGAGATGGGAATACCAGACCACCTAATCTGCCTCTTGAGAAATCTGTATGCAGGTCAGGAAGCAACACTTAGAACTGGACATGGAACAACAGACTGGTTCCAAATAGGAAAAGGAGGACGTCAAGGCTGTATATTGTCACCCTGCTTATTTAACTTATATGCAGAGTACATCATGAGAAATGCTGGACTGGAAGAAACACAAGCTGGAATCAAGATTGCCAGGAGAAATATCAATAGCCTCAGACATGCAGATGACACCACCTTATGGCAGAAATCAAAGTACTAAAGAGCTTCTTGATGAAAGTGAAAGAGGAGAGTGAAAAAGCTGGCTTAAAACTCAACATTCAAAAAACGAAGATCATGGCATCCAGTCCCATCACTTCATGGCAAATATATGGGAAACAATGGAAACAGTGAGAGAATTTATTTTCTTGGGCTCCAAAATTGCTCCAGATGATGACTACAGCCATGAAACTACTTTGCCAACAAAGGTCCATCTAGTCAAAGCTATGATTTTTCCAGTAGTCGTGTATGGATGTGAGAGTTGGACTGTAAAGAAAGCTGAGCGCTGAAGAATTGATGCTTTTGAAATGTGGTGTTGGAGAAAACTCTTGAGGGTCCCTTGGACTGCAAGGAGATCCAACCAGTCCATCCTAAAGGAAATCAGTCTTGAATATTCATTGGAAGGACTGATGTTGAAGCTGAAACTCCAATACTTTGGTCACCTGATGCAAAGAACGGGCTCCTTGGAAAAGACTCTGAGGCTGGGAAAGATTGAAGGCGGGAGAAGAAGGGGACAACAGAGAATGAGACAGTTGCATGTCATCACTGACTCAATGGACATGAGTTTCAGCAAGCTGTGGGAGTTGGTGATGGACAGGGAAGCCTGGCATGCTGTAGTCCAAGGGGTCCCAAAGAGTCAGGCACAACAGTGACTGAACTGAACTGAACTATCTGACACAGGACTTGTATCCTAGAAATAATAGAAAGCCCAGAGATAAATCCACACACCTATGGACACCTTATCTTCGACAAAGGAGGCAAGAATATACAATGGAGTAAAGACAATCTCTTTAACAAGTGGTGCTGGGAAAACTGGTCAACCACTTGTAGAAGAATGAAACTAGATCACTTTCTAACACCACACACAAAAATAAACTCAAAATGGATTAAAGATCTAAACGTAAGACCAGAAACTATAAAACTCCTAGAGGAGAACATAGGCAAAACACTTTCCGACATAAATCACAGCAGGATCCTCTATGATCCACCTCCCAGAATACTGGAAATAAAAGCAAAAATAAACAAATGGGATCTAATTAAAATTAAAAGCTTCTGCACAACAAAGGAAACTATAAGCAAGGTAAAAAGACAGCCTTCTGAATGGGAGAAAACAATAGCAAATGAAGCAACTGACAAACAACTAATCTCAAAAATATACAAGCAACTTATGCAGCTCAACTCCAGAAAAATAAATGACCCAATCAAAAAATGGGCCAAAGAACTAAACAGACATTTCTCCAAAGAAGACATACGGATGGCTAACAAACACATGAAAAGATGCTCAACATCACTCATTATCAGAGAAATGCAAATCAAGACCACAATGAGGTACCATTTCACACCAGTCAGAATGGCTGCGATCCAAAAGTCTACAAGCAATAAATGCTGGAGAGGGTGTGGAGAAAAGGGAACCCTCTTACACTGTTGGTGGGAATGCAAACTAGTACAGCCACTATGGAGAACAGTGTGGAGATTCCTTAAAAAACTGCAAATAGAACTGCCTTATGACCCAGCAATCCCACTGCTGGGCATACACACCGAGGAAACCAGAATTGAAAGAGACACATGTACCCCAATGTTCATTGCAGCACTGTTTATAATAGCCAGGACATGGAAACAACCTAGATGTCCATCAGCAGATGAATGGATAAGAAAGCTGTGGTACATATACACAATGGAGTATTACTCAGCCATTAAAAAGAATTCATTTGAATCAGTTCTAATGAGATGGATGAAACTGGAACCTATTATACAGAGTGAAGTAAGCCAGAAAGAAAAACACCAATACAGTATACCGACACATATATATGGAATTTAGAAAGATGGCAATGATGACCCTGTATGCGAGACAGCAAAAGAGACACAGATGTATGGAACGGACTTTTGGACTCTGTGGGAGAGGGAGAGGGTGGGATGATTTGGGAGAATGGCATTGAAACGTGTATACTATCATGTAAGAACGAAGCACCAGCCTATGTTCGATACAGGATACAGGATGCTTGGGGCTGGTGCACGGGGATGATCCAGAGAGATGATATGGGGTGGGAGGTGGGAGGGGGATTCAGGATTGGGAGCTCATATACACCCATGGTGGATTCATGTCAATATATGGCAAAACCAATACGGTATTGTAAAGTAAAATAAAGTAAAAATAAAATTAAAAAAATAAATAAAAATAACAGACACATTAAGAGATAAAATAAAAAAAGGAACTCTTAAAACTCAATAATCCTGACAAAGATACAGAGCTATAGGAAATCTCATTCTTTTCTAGTAGGAATGCAAATGATACAACCACTTCAGGAGATAGTTTAGGAATCACTTACAAAATTATATATACTCTTACCATACAATCCTACAATTATGCTCCTTGGTATTTATCAAAAGGAGCTGAAAACTTATGTCCATACAAAACCTTCACACCAATGTCTACAGCAGCTTTACTCATCATTGCCCAAGCTTGTAAGCAACCAAGATGTTTTTCAAATAGGCAAATGGATAAATAAACTGATACATCCAGACAATGTACTATTATTCAGCACCAAAAAGAAATGAGCTTTGAAGAGCTATTAAAATGAGCATTAAAAGAAATGGAAGAAATGTAAATGAAATAAGTGAAAAGACATGGAAGAACTTTAAGTGAAAAAAAAAATCTGAAAAGTGTATAGACTGCATGATTTCAACTATAAGACAGTTTAGAAAAGGCAAAACTATAGAAATAGTAAAAATATTAGTGGTTTCCAGCAATTAGGGAAGAGGAAGGTATGAATAGATGGAGTAGAGAGCATTTTGGGGGCAGTGAAACTATTGTGTATGATACATAGTGGTATTCACAAGTGGTATTCACAAGTGGTATTCATAGATTTGGTATTCCCAAATCTATGGAATATACAAACCAAGAGTGAACTCTAAATGTAAACTATGGACTTTGCCTGATAATTACACACTAGTGTAAGTTTAGGAATTGTATTATTCTTGTGTAAAATGTTAATAATCAGAGATGTTATGCATATTTGCAGGCAAGAGGTGCATGGAAAATTTCTGTACCTCTTAATTTTTCTATGAACCTAAAACTGCTCTTAAAAAGAAGTCTATTTTTAAAAACACATTAATATAAAAACAAACCAATTTGCATTGTCAGAGAAAAACTTGAGCAGATACTTCACCAAAGACAACATATGGATGGCAAGTAAGATTATGAAAATATGCTCAAAATCATCAGCCACTGGGGAAATGCAGATTAAAATAATGAGATATACCACTACACATATTTTAGAATGACCAAACTTGAAAAATCTGACAATACCAAGTGATAGCAAAGACTGGAACAACTGAAATGATTATATATTGCTAATGAGAATGCAAAGTCTAGGGTCACTTTAGAAAACAGTTTAGCAGTTTCTTATAAAGCTAAACATACACAGACTCTATGACCTAGCCAACTTCCTCCTAGGTATTTACCCAAGAGAAATGAAAATACATATTTACACATAAAGTACATGAGTGTTAATAGTGGCTTTCTCCAAAGTCTCACAAAATAGAGAAAACCAAAAAAACTGGAAACAACTTAAATGTCTTTCACCTGATAAATGGGTAAACAAATGATAGCCACACAGTAAAATACTTCAGGGGTTTCCCTGATGGTTCAGCGGTAAAGAATCTGCCTGCAGTGTAGGAGACATAAGAGATGCATGTTCAGTTCCTGGCTGGGGAAGATTCTCTTGAGGAGGGCATGGCAACCCGCTCCAGTATTATTGCCTGGAGAATCCCATGGACTGAGGAGCTTGGTGGGCTACAGTCCATAAGGTCACAAAGGGTCAGACACAACTGAAGCAATTGAGCACGCATGCATACAAACTACTACAGAACAATAAAAAGTATGAACTATTGAATAACATGCAACAATATGGATGAATCTCAAAATATTTATGTAAGCTATAGTTGGAGTGGAGGCAATGAAGAAAGGAAGACAACCTCAACTGAGACAGGTTACCTTTATTCAGGCAAAGAGGGGCGACAGTCGGTCTAACCATCAGGTATAGAGTTTAGGCTTCAGAACATGAGTTACGGAGTTTTAAGAATTTCCAAGAGTATTCTAATGTTTCAGCCTTCAATATGTGGAAGGTATAGTTCCAGACGAGGCAATGAAGAAAGGAAGATGACCTCAACGGACAGGTTACCTTTATTTCAGGCAAAGAGGGACGTTAGTTAACGACCAGGCTGAGCGCGTGCGGGATTAGGAAGGCTTCATATCTAAGGGGAGGTTTTGCAGAAGTGATTTGGGAAGATTTAATCAGGCGGGGTGTTCTGGGTAATCTTTAGCTGAGATGGCAGTTTGTGGATGAACGGAAAGGGGTGGCGGAGTGAGGGGCGGGGGGGGTCCGAGCAGGGGATTGAAAGCTCGGGCTGATGCAATATGCTCTGAGTATCTGGGTGGGACTTAAAGTTCAGTCTTGTTTTCCCCAAGTCAGGTGTTCAGCAAGGGCCTTTGAGGTGTTTTCTCCTTTATCTAGGCCCGAGGCCTTTGAGGTCGTTACCTCCTTTTTCCAGGCCCGAAGACTCCTTCAAGTTATATTGAGTGAAAGAAGCCATGTTAAAAGGGGTATATACTCTATGTTTCTGTTTATATAACATTATGCAAACGGAAATATTGACAATATTGACTAAAAAAAAAAAAATCAGTGTTTGCCAGGAACTGCAAAGGAGGGCAGCACAAAGGAATTTGGGAAGGGAGTGTAGGATGGAACTGTTCTGAATCTCAAGTTTCATGCTTACATGATTGTATGACTTTTCAAAATGCACTCATAAAATTTTGCAGTATTTAATCTATGTAATTTATGCCTCAAATATTAAAAGTTTTAAATGTCAATTAGATTTTTTTAGTCTTAGGTAGTGCAGCCTAAATGCCAAAGTTAGATATTTGGAATGTAAACATTACAAAAACAAAGGAATACAGAATCTAAGTTAAGGAGGTAAATCCTAAAAAGAGAACTCCGTTTGATATCTATTTTCTTGTCCAAGTCCAGTCAGTTCTCATACAAAGGTATTTTTGCTTGTTTAGTTCCCCTTTTTGTCTCCCTTGATTCAAACTGAACTATGTCTGGATTCCCATTACCACCAAGGATACAGTGGATATTTATCTTTTCCCTAAGTCAAACAGAGAGAAATAAATGCCTATATATGCAGACATAACCACACATAAACAGTGAGCTTCAGACTCAGTATCTAGCATAGTATCTTGTTCCAGTAGATATTAATATTCTTGGTGATGTTTTTGGGCACCACCAGCTCTTCTATCCTTTCCTTACAAAAAAGTATGCTGCCTTCTGACTCTTCATTCTTGATCCTGTTTTAGTTAGTACATACACTCTACTTTCTCTCTGTCCAAACCTATTATACTTTGCTCTTAATATTTAAGACTAATCACGAACATGTGTAAACTCCAAATCAGTATACTGCCAGCAAAGTTCACCAGAATGCAACTTAGGTAAATATGAAAGAAAAAAGAAAGATTTTTTCCTGAGACAAAAAATGTGAGATTTAGTTGTCAGTGTTTGTTCACATTTTTGTTTTGTTTTCTTTTGCTTTGTTATATATACCTCTATGGCTTCCCGTGAACTAGATACCAGCTGTGGGTACACATCAAAGATTCCCATCTGTCTTAATAAGGCAATTATTACTTGAATTACCCTGATGACTTACTGCTAGTGAGCAATGATGAAATGTCAAGAAAACTGAAAAACTGTCAAGCAAATGAGACATTTTTACATGTCAATAAACATGTTAAAGAGAACAAAGAAGAAGATGTAGAAGAATGGCTTAATTTTTAAATTAAATTAGGATTTAAATTAATAGATTAACCTTGCATTTAAGCTATAATAGCACATATTCTGATTTCAGTGCTCTCAGTAGAACAGAATTCAAAAATAATCAAATTAATCCATAATATATACCCCTCTGGAAAATCAAATTAAAAGAGGAGTAGCAACAAGGGCTAAGATAACGTCTTCTTATTTTTACTACTCTCTCCTGTACTGGAAGCATTTATTTGCAAATCTGACAAAAGAAAATAACAAAGAGAAATAACTGCAAAGAAGAGTAGTAAAACTATACATTAAAATGCAAATTGATAGAAAAAAGAAAAATTTAATCTTCACTCCAGCCAAAATCTCTTGAGAATGTTAGGTAATAAAAAACTGTAAGACAAAACCAGCATAAGATAAAACAAAGAGGGAACACAAATGCTGGAACTCAGCTTGCTTTCTTGAACATGTGAGGGTCAGTACAGTCTACAGTGAAGACTGCATCTTGACAGTCAAGACAATGTGTGGTACTTATTAGTCCAAATTAAGGGTACTGTGAGCATCAAGTGAGATATAAATATGAAAGAACTATAAACTTTAGAGTAGTATGCCAATAATATATTGAGAATAATGATTATTATTAGTTTATACTGGAGTCCCAAAATGGAACACAAATGCTGGAACTCAGCTTGCTTTCTTGAACATGTGAGGGTCAGTACAGTCTACAGTGAAGACTGCATCTTGACAGTCAAGACAATGTGTGGTACTTATTAGTCCAAATTAAGGGTACTGTGAGCATCAAGTGAGATATAAATATGAAAGAACTATAAACTTTAGAGTAGTATGCCAATAATATATTGAGAATAATGATTATTATTAGTTTATACTGGAGTCCCAAAATTCTATTTCTCTAAAATTACCAAAGTCAGAAATTATAATAAGTACAAAAGGAAAAGAAAAAAGAAACTAAGTAACATTTAGAGTTACCTTTCTTTCTAGGTAACAAAGAATTCTTTACCTTATTCTCATTTCATTTTCATTTGTTCTATAAAATAGGGTAGGAGTTACCACTTATACTTTACTAGTACACTAGCATCTGTCATCTACTGGATCAAGACCCTAGACTAATTTGTTATACTTTGTGATTCTGATACTTGGAATATTTTATCCCTGAGAACAATTTGCAACTCTGTTTGAGGTGAGTAAGTATCTCTATCTTCTGATTAGTAGAGTGAGACCCAAGACACCCAAGCAGTTCCCATACAGTGAATTCAGAGAAAAACTTAATGCCAAAACAACCCACAGTGGTAAAAGAAACTGAGCCTCTTTGAGCCTTAACTATCTTTCATTAGTGGGTTTAGATTTCCATGAAGACCTGATAATGACTCAGTTCAACACTTCAGATTCAATTTGTCAAATTGAGCATAGTCTAGAAAGGAGGCTGGCCTGAAGAAAGTCCTAACCCTAACTCTACCCCTTACAAGCTGAGTTACTTTAGGGAAATCATTTTTTTTTTCTGGGCTTTTTTCCCTTTAATCTGTAAACAAAGGGACACAAAGTCATTTTAAGCTCTAAAATTCTACCTTTTGACTGGATTGGTGAGTGTCCTTTTCCTTCTCCCACTCTGTGTCTTCTCCTGAAGTAATGCTCTTAGCAAACATGTGTGACTTTTCCCTGACAGAGAAGGACTGCTTTCCTATTGTGGATATATAATTCCCATAAGAAAAGAGAAAAGCCATGTAGAGAAAATGAAGTACCTTGGTGCATTTCTTAGATAAACATTTCACTTACAAAAGAGTATTAGATACAAAACCTTGAAAAGCACATGTAATATTTCTAGAAGACAACAGTTCTTAGGAGTAAAAAAAAAAAAAAACTAACAAACTTGCCTTCAGTTCAGTTCAGTCACTCAGTTGTGTCTGACTCTTTGTGACCCCATGGACTGCAGCACTGCCAGGCTTCCCTGTCCATCACCAACTCCCAGAGATTGCTCAAACTCATGTCCATCAAGTCGGTGATGCCATCCAACCATCTCATCCTCTGTCATTCCCTTCTCCTCCAGCCTTGAATCTTTCCCAGCACTAGGGTCTTTTCCAATGAGTCAGTTCTTCGCATCAGGTGGCCAAAGTATTGGCGTTTCAGCTTCAGCATCAGTCCTTCCAATGGATATTCAGGACTGATTTCCTTTAAGATGAGCTGGTTGGATCTCCTTGCAGTCCAAGGGACTCTCAAGAGTCTTTTCCAACACCACAGTTCAAAAGCATCAGTTCTTTGGTGCTCAGCTTTCTGTACGGTCCAACTCTCATATCCATACATGGCTACAGTTTCCCAACTAACTGGTCTTGGGAAGCTGTAAAATTTATTTGATTTTCTTGCATTGGTTTTTACATCACAAGAAGGTAACACAGTACTCCTGTAGCCAAAAAAGGATTACAACTGTAGCAATAATGTCATTTTTCAATTTTTAAAACTCAGCTACACCTCTAAAGAGAGCCAGAGGGATGGTACGGGGAGAGAGGAGGGAGGGGGGTTCAGGATGGGGAACACGTGTATCCCTGTGGTGGATTCATGTTGATGTATGGCAAAAACCAATACAATATTGTAAAGTAATTAACCTCCAATTAAAATAAATAAATTTATATTTAAAAAAAATAGAGAGCCAACCACCTACCTCATATATAGGTGACTATGTGCTGTGCGACTACAGTAACAATGGAAAGGGCACATACAAACTCTCATTCTCTCTCATAAATCTTCCTTGTTAGTTTAATGCCCAAAAATGCCTGTATGCGGCAAGTGGTTCCAAAATTTTAACCTTCATTTGATCAGTAAAAGTTCCAGAGAAAAAAATTTAGATGGAAGTAGGGCCTAATTATAAGCAGCCAGATTTTTATTTTACCAAGTAAACATAAAAATCAGCTGCCATTTACTGTTTGCAATCATTTCATTAAGATTAGCACCAAAAAGGTAGAGAGTGCATTTTTTAATTAATTTATTTAACTGGAGGTTAATTACTTTACAATATTGTGATGGTTTTGCCATACATCAACATGAATTGGCCATGGGTATAAATGTGTTTTGCCCCATCCTGAACCCCTCTTCCCACTTCCTTCCCCACCCTGAATTTTAAAAATAAATGCATTTATCTGTATTGAAAAACTCAGAACATTATCCTTACTTTTCTCTATTAATGCATATTCATATCGAGGAATCTTTGTAGTAGGGAACGACATCTCTTATAACAAATATAGCATTCAGAATATGAATAGATACTTGGGAATAAACAATATTAGGACTTCAAATCATACAGGGAGGTAAGGTTCTACCAGCAGAGCCTTTCTTGAAAGCAGATTTAGACAGGAAGGAAAACAAGCACCTGAAGGAGGACAGAGGGACAAAGTGTCTCAGAGAGGTAGAGTTTCCATAAAATGAAAGCCACAGACCACAGAAGAAAACTTTAGCTTCTTCTCAGATTTGCAAAGTTTCAGAAAGTCTCTTTTCAGTTCAGTTCAGTCGCTCAGTCGTGTCTGACTCTTTGCGACCCCATTCTCTGCTGCCTGGACTTCGACAGTAGCCTCCTAAGCAGCCTCCTTATTCCCACGTCTGCCCTTAGACAGGCCCCCTCTATAGGGTACCAGAGACGTCTGTCGGAGATGCGAACCAGACCGCGCTGCTCTTCGGTTTAAAACCCTTGGGTGGTTGGCTGCTGCCTTTGGAATGAGACGCCTTGCCTGGTCTGCTCCCGAACCTCTTTCCCAAGCTCGCTCTATTCTCCCTTCTCCTGTCCTCACCACTGGGCCCCACCCATCTCTTTCTCTTCCTTTGAGAGAACAATTTATAGATCATTTTCATCTGTTGCTTCTTTCTAAACTATGCTCTTTTCATGTCTTTTTACATCTGATACTTTCTCCTCATTTGCATCTTAATTCAAATATTTCTTCATAGGAAATACTTTCCCCTGATTAGATCTGAAATTCCTCCTTGTCTTCATTCTACCAAGCTGTTCAGGTAACTTCCTTTAAAGCATTTGTTAGGGTCTGCAATTATTTAAATTGTTTGTTTTTTTTATTAAGTATCTCTCCCTTCCACCCCAAGTAAATTTGTGTCTTTTTGTGCGTTGCTCAGCTTCCAGTGCCTCACACATTGTTCTTAACATAACAGGCCCTAAATAAATATTTGCTGAATGCTTGAATGAAGGACCATTCTAAATACTATCTAACCTAAAACGACTTTCTGCTTCTCACAGTCAGAAGCCCTTCTCTGGAATTTCAGTGTACTTTTTCTGACCTCAAGCATCATACTTTATACTTTACACCTTGTGGATGGGATCCTAGATATTCACAAATGTGTCTGCGCTTCCTTTTTGGACTCTGTGGTTACTGTCTCTATGTCTGACTCATCTCTGAGTCTCACACAGTGCCTGCCCCAGGGTCTTGCACATACCTAGTATTCAATAAATATCTCAGTCAGTTCAGTTCAGTCGCTCAGTCGTGTCCGACTCTTTGCAACCCCATGAATCACAGCACGCCAGGCCTCCCTGTCCATCACCAACTCCCGGAGTTCACTCAGACTTGCGTCCATTGAGTCGGTGATGCCATCCAGCCATCTCATCCTCTGTTGTCCCCTTCTCCTCCTGTCCCCAATTCCTCCCAGCATCAAAGTCTTTTCCAATGAGACAACTCTTCGCATGAGGTGGCCAAAGTACTGGAGTTTCAGCTTTAGCATCATTCCTTCCAAAGAAATCCCAGGGTTGATCTCCTTCAGAATGGACTGGTTGGATCTCCTTGCAGTCCAAGGGACTCTCAAGAGTCTTCTCCAACACCACAGTTCAAAAGCATCAATTCTTCGGCACTCAGCCTTCTTCACAGTCCAACTCTCACATCCATACATGACCACGGGAAAAACCATAGCCTTGACTAGACGGACCTTAGTCGGCAAAGTAATGTCTCTGCTTTTGAAAATGCTATCTAGGTTTTAGTTTGTCATAAAACCCTCAGCAAGTGTAGACATAGGAAACTGGCTCCAACAATGGGTTTCTAATGAAGCTATATTACCAAAAGAACAAGAAAAAATTTTAAAAGATTATGAGTTCAAGATGCTCTAGTTTAATACTTTATATCAGGTATGGAAAGATGAGTAAGATATAAATGAAAAAAAAAAGCATATATATGGAATTTAGAAAGATGATAATGATAACCCTATATGCAAGACACAAAAGAGACACAGATGTAAAGAACAGACTTTTGGACTCTGTGGGAGAAGGCGAGGGTGGGGTGATGTGAGAGAACAGCATTGAAACATGTATATTACCATATGTGAAATAGATTGCCAGTCCAGGTTCGATGCATGAGACAGGGTGCTCAGGGCCAGTGCACTGGGATGACCCTGAGGGATGGGATGGGGAGGGAGGTGGGAGGGGGGTTCAGGATTTGGAACACATGTACACCCATGTCTGACTCATGTCAATGTATGGCAAAAATCACTACAATATTGTAATTAGCCTCCAATTAAAATAAATAAATTATTTTTAAAAAAAAACTAAAAACAATCCTGAAAGCATTAATAAAGACAACACAATCACTACTTCAATGTAAAAATAGCACTGTTTCTAATTAATTAAAATAGAGCACCCCAGGGGTCCAAAAAGAAAAAGAAAAAAAGTACACACCGTGTCTGAAGTATGGTCCCATTTGTTAAAAACAGACACAGAGGTATACACATGCTTCCACATGCTTCCATATGCATAGACTATTTCTGGAAGGACTCAAAAACTTTTAATAGCAGGGCTGAAGTGAGGAAAGATTTTGCTTTTCATTTAAGGCTCTTTTATGTAGTTTGAACTATTTGTCTAACATGTCCATCGACTACTTTTGTGACCATAGTTCCTAAGGAATCTGCACTATCGTCACAAAAGTAGTTGCATTTCAATACCAGTAATTTGTAACTAACACAAAGCCATTTTGTTTGGCCTAACAAAAAACCCATATGATTCTATATAGATATGCATAGCATATTTGTTGCAAGCTCTGGAGACATACAGCCTGGCTTCAAATTCTGTCTACATCACTCACTCACTGTGTAAGCTTAATTAAGTTACTCAATTTCTCCATACTTCAGTTTCCTCAACTGTTAAATAAGGGTAATGATTGTACTTTAGATCGCTGTGAATATTGAATGAGTTAATACATGTAAACTACTTAGCATTCAGTTCAGTTCAGTTCAGTTCAGTTGCTCAGTCGTGTCCAACTCTTTGTGACCCCATGAATCACAGCACGCCAGGCCTCCCTGTCCATCACCAATTCCTGGAGTTCACTCAAGTGCTAAGTATATATTAATTACTTACTAAGCATTAAGCTAGTGGAACAAGATGCTAAATATGATTTTGCTGTTGTTCCAGTTTAAGAAAAAGCCTCAACACCAAAAACAATGCAATAAGATCGTCTAGAAAGTCTTGCATGTGGAGTGAGTGAACAAAGCTCTATTTTGCCAGCATTAGTCCTTCAGCAATGTCCAGGTTACATAAGAGAAGTCTAAGGATTCATTAAGAGTATAACAGCATAGCAGTCAAAAATTTTTATGGTTTGCCTTTTTCAAGATTTATTGAAGTATAACCGATATTTAGAACTACATAAGTTTAAGATGTACAGCATAATGATTTGACTTACATATACTGTGAAATTATTACCACAATAAGTTTAGTTTACATTCATTATCTTATATGGATACAACAAAAAAGGGAAAAGTTTATTCCTTGTAATGAGAGCTCTATTTTTAACTTTTTATTTTATATTGGAGTATAGCTGGTTAACAATGTTGTGATAGTTTCAGGGAGACAGCAAAAGGTCTCAGAAATACATATACATGTATCCGTTCTCCCCCAGAACTCTTTTTAAGATTTATTCCTTTAACAACTTTCATATTATATAGCAGTTTTAACTATGGTCCTCATATTTTACATTACATCAGCCAGTACTTATATTTTAACTGGAAGTTTATACCCTTTGATCACCTTCATCCAACTTTTTACCACAACCTCCCCAACTCCCACCTCTGGTAATCCCAAATTTGATCTGTTTTTCTATAAGTTTGTTTTGTTTTATTTCAGATTCTGCATATGTTAGATCATACAGTATTTGTCTTTCTTACATATTTCCCTCAGGATAAGGCCCTCAAGATCCATCCAGATTGTCACAAATGGCAGAATTTCCTACATTTTTACAGTTAAATAGTATTCCTCTGTGTGTGTGTGTGTGCGCGTGTGTATCACAACTTCATTATTCATTCATCCATCAGTAGACACTTAGGTTGTTTCCATGTCTTAGCTATTGTAAATAATGCCACTGTGAACTCTTCAATGTAATGGTTTTGTTCTTTCAGATATACACTCCCAGAAGTAGAACTGTTAGATCATTTGAGAAACCTCCATACTATTTTCCATAGTGGTTGTACCACCAACAATGTACAAGTGTTCCCTATTCTCCACATCCTCACTGCTGCTGCTGCTGCTGCTAAGTCGCTTCAGTCGTGTCCGACTCTGTGCGACCCCATAGACGGCAGCCCACCAGGCTCCCCGTCCCTGGGATTCTCCAGGCAAGAACACTGGAGTGGGTTGCCATTTCCTTCTCCAATGCATGAAAGTGAAAAGTGAAAGTGAAGTTGCTCAGTCGTGTCTGACTCTTAGCGACCCCATGGACTGCAGCCCACCAGGCTCCTCTGTCCATGGGATTTACCAGGCAAGAGTACTGGAGTGGGGTGCCATTGCCTTCGCCATTTTTGATGATAGTGATTCTAATAAGAGTGAGGTTTTGACTTGCATTTCCCCATTGATTAGTGGTTTTGATTTGCATTTCCCAAAAGGATTAGCTATGTTGAGCACTTTTTCATAGACTTGTTGGCCATTCATGTATCTTCTTTGGAAAAATGTCTATGCAGGTTCTTTGCCCATTTTTAAAACTGGGTTATTTCAGGATTTTTGCAATTAAGCTCCATGAGTTCCCTGTATATTTTTTGATATTAACCTCCTATCAGATGTATCACTTGCATTACATTCTTTCCTATTCCCATGAAATGTCTTTTCCCTTCATTGATCATTTATTTTGCTGTGTAGAAGCACTTTAGTTTGATATAGTCCCACTCATTTTTTTATTCTGTTACTTGTGCTTCAGCTGTCATATCCAAAAAGTCATTGCCAAGACCCATGTCAAAAAAGTCTTTCCTAGTTATCTTCTGGGAGTTCCATGGTTTCTGGCCATATATTTAAGTGTTTATTCCATTTTGAGTTAATTTTTGTGAAAGATGTAAGATAGGGATCTAGTTTTATTCTTTCACATGTGAATATCCAATTATTCCAACACTACTTATTGAAGAGATTTTATTTTCTTCATTGAGTATTTTTGGCTCATTTGTCGAATATCACCAACTCAATGGATATGAGTTTGAGTAATCTCTGGGAGTTGGCAATGGACAGGGAGACCTGGCATGCTGCAGTTCATGAGGTCACAAAGAGTTGGACACTACTGAGTGACTGAACTGAACTGAACTATCAAATATTAGTTGACTGTATATGCATAGGTTTAATTTGAGGCTTTTGAGTCTATTCCATTGTGTCAATTTTTATACCAGGACTATACTGTTCAGATTACTATATCTTTTTAGTATAACTTTACATCAAGAAGTGTGGTGCCTCCTGCTTTGCTCTTTCTGCAGATTGCTTTCTGCAGATCCTTTGTTGGTTCATATAAATTTTAGGGCTGTTTTTTCTACTTTTGTAAAAGATGTCATTATAACCTTGATAGGGATTTGATTGAATTTATAGATATCTTTGGGTAGTATGGAAATGCTAACAATATTAAATCTTCCAATTCATGATCATGGGATATCTCTCCATTAATCCTTCCTTAAATATTTTGTAAAATTCACCAATGAAGCTCTCTGTTCCTGAGCTTTTCTTCATTGAGAGATTGTTTTTATTACTTATTCAATTTCCTTGCTGATAATTGGTCTGTTCATATTTCCTACTTCTTCCTTGATTCATTCCTGATAGATTGTATGTTTCTAAGAATTTTTCCAATTCTTCTAGGTTGTTCAATGTGTTGGCATATAGTTCTTCTTAGTAGCTTCTCTCTCTCTCTCTCTCTCTCTCTCTTTTTTTTTCTTCTTTTTTTGTCTTCCAAGGTGGTGCTAGAGGTAAAGAACCCACCTGCCAATACAGGAGATTCTAGACATGTGGGTTCAATCTCTAGGTCAAGAAGATTCCCTGGAGTAGGAAATGGCAACCGACTCCAATATTCCTAAATGGAAAAATTCCATGGACAGAGGAGCCTGGCATGCTATGGGCCATGGGGTCACACAGAGTCTAACATGACTGAGCACAACAATAAGAAAATAGTTTTTTATGATTCTTTTTATTTCTGTAGTATCAGTTATAATATCTCCTCTTTCATTTCTAATTTTGTTCATTTCAGTCCTCTCTTTTTTCCTTGCTTAGTTTGAAATGTTAGTTGCTCAGTCATGTCTGACTCTTGGTGACCCCATGGACTGCAGTCCACCAGGCTCCTCTGTCCATGGGATTTTCCAGGCAAGAATACTGGAGTGGGTTGCCATTTCCTTCTCCAGGGGATCTTTCCAACCCAGGAATCAAACTCGGGTCTCCTGCACTGCAGGCAGATTCTTTACTGACTAAGCTATGAAATGTCAATTTTACTTATCTTTTCAAGAAAACAACTCTGTTTTGTTTTCTTGCTATTTTGTTTGTTTTTGCTCTAATATTTATTATTCTTTTTTTCTGAAAACTTTGAACTCAATTTTTATTCTTTTTCTAGTTATTTGAGGCACTGGGTTAGGTTGTTTATTTGAAATATTTTCTATTTCATAATGCTGATGTTTATTGTTATGAACTTACCTCTTGGAACTGCTTTTTCTGCATCCCTAAATCTTGATATGTTGTGTTTCCATTTTCATTTGACTCAAGATACTTTTTTATTTTCCCTTTAACTTCTTCTCTTGTGTTTTCATTTTCATTTGACCCAAAATACTTTTTTTATTTCCCCTCTAATTTCTTCTCTCATAAATTTGTTGCTGAAGAGAGTGTTGATTTCCATGTATTCATGAGTTTTCCAATTTTCCTCCTGTTATTGATTTCTACTTTTATACTATTGTAGTCAAAGAAGATACTGGATATGACTTCAACTTCTTAAATTTGCTAAGTCTTGGTTTATGGTCTAACATATGATCTATCCCAGAAAATGTTCCATGTGTGCTTGAGAAAAATGTGTATTCAACTATTGTCAGATAAAATGTATATGTCTATTAGAACTATTTGATCTATGTGTGTGCATGCTATGTGGCTTCAGTCATGTCTGACTCTTTGTGACTCTATGGACTGTAGCCCACCAGTTTCCTCTGCTGCTGCTGCTGCTAAGTCACTTCAGTCGTGTCTAACTCTGTGCGACCCCATAGATGGCAGCCCACCAGACTCCCCCATCCCTGGGGTTCTCCAGGCAAGAACACTGGAGTGGGTTGCCATTTCCTTCTCCAATGCATGAACGTGAAAAGTGAAAGTGAAGTCGCTCAGTTGTGTCCAACTCTTCGTGACCCCATGGACTGCAGCCTACCAGGCTCCTCCGTCCATGGGATTTTCCAGGCAAGAGTACTGGAATGGAGTGCCATTGCCTTCTCCGCCAGCCTCCTCTAGTGTTGTTCAAATCCAATGTCTCCCTATTCGTTCTCTGTCTGGATGACCTATCTATAGCTGACGATGGGGTACTAAAGTCCTCAACTATTATTGCTTTGCTGTTTATTTCTCACTCTAGCTCTGTTTATGTTTGCTTTACATAATTACATGTTCTAATATGGGATGTATAAATATTTTAAATTGTTATTTTCTTGATGTATAGACAACCTTGCATTATACAATAATACATTATTTGTCTCTTTTAACCATTTTTAGTTTAATCTATTTTAATGTATTAGTTTAATCTATTTTATCTGATATAAGTGAAGTTTACCCCTGCCCTTTTGTTTGTTTCCATGTTTATTATTTGGTTGAAACAGCTTTTTCCATCCCTTATTCTCAGACTGTGTCTTTAAGACTAGGGTGAGTCTCTCAGAAGCAGCATATTGTTTTGTTTTGTTTTGTTTTTTCTACATTCAGCCATTCTATATCTTTTGATTGGAGAATTTAGTCTATTTATGTTTAAATTATCTAATTACTTTACAATATTGTATTGGTTTTGCCATACATCAACATGAATCCACCATGGGTGTACACGTGTTCCCCATCCAGAACCTCCCTTCCACCTCCCTCCCCATCCCATCCCTCTGGGTCATCCCAGTGCACCAGCCCCGAGCATGCTGTATCATGCATCAAACCTGGACTGGCAATTTGTTTCATTTATGATATTACACATGTTTCAATGCCATTCTCCTAAATCATCCCACCCTCACCCTTTCCCACAGAGTCCAAAAGACTGTTCTATACATCTGTGTCTCTTTTCCTGTCTCACATAGAGTGTTATCGTTACCATCTTTCTAAATTCCATATATATGCATTAGTATACTGTATTGCTGTTTTTCTTTCTAGCTTACTTCACTCTGTATAATAGGTTCCAGTTTCATCCACCTCATTAGAACTGATTCAAATGTCTTCTTTTTAATAGCTGAACAATACTCTATTCTGTATATGTACCACAGGTTTCTTATCCATTCATCTGCTGATGGACATCTAGGTTGCTTCCATGTCCTGGCTATTATAAATTTACCATCTTTCTAAATTCCATATATATGCATTAGTATACTGTATTGCTGTTTTTCTTTCTAGCTTACTTCACTCTGTATAATAGGTTCCAGTTTCATCCACCTCATTAGAACTGATTCAAATGTCTTCTTTTTAATAGCTGAACAATACTCTATTCTGTATATGTACCACAGGTTTCTTATCCATTCATCTGCTGATGGACATCTAGGTTGCTTCCATGTCCTGGCTATTATAAACAGTGCTGCAATGAACATTTGGGGTACACATGTCTCTTTTGATTCTGGTTTGCTAAGTATGTATGCTCAGTAGGGGGATTGCTGGATCATATGGCAGTTCTATTTCCAGTTTCTTAAGGAATCTCCACACTCTTCTCCATAGTGGCTGTACTAGTTTGCATTCCCACCAACAGTGTAAGAGGGTTCCCTTTTCTCCACACCCTCTCCAGCATTTATTGCTTGCAGACTTTTTGGATAGCAGCCATTCTGACTGGTGTAAAATGGTACCTCATTGTGGTTTTCATTTGCATTTCTCTGATAATGAATGATGTTGAGCATCTTTTCATGTGTTTGTTAGCCATCTGTATATCTTCTTTGGAGAAATGTCTGTTTAGTTCTTTGGCCCACTTTTTGATTGGGGCATTTATTTTTCTGAAATTAAGCTGCAGGAATTGCCTGTATATTTTTGAGATTAGTTCTTTGTCAGTTGCTTCATTTGCTGTTATTTTCTCCCATTCTGAAGGCTGTCTTTTCACCTTGCTTATAGTTTCTTTTGTTGTGCAGAAGCTTTTAATTTTAATTAGGTCCCATGTGTTTATTTTTGCTTTTATTTCCAATATTCTGGGAGGTGGGTCATAGAGGATCCTGCATGACTTATGTCCAAGAGTGTTTCGCCTATGTTCTCCTCTAAGAGTTTTATAGTTTCTGGTCTTACGTTTAGATCTTTAATCCATTTTGAGTTTATTTTTGTATATAGTCTTAGAGAAAGTGTTCTAGTTTCATTATTTTACAAGTAGTTGGCCAGTTTTCACAGCACCACTTGTTAAAGAAATTGTCTTTAATCCATTGTATATTCTTGCCTCCTTTGTCAAAGATAAGGTGTCCATAGATGCATGGATTTATCTCTGGGCTTTCTATTTTGTTCCATTGATCTATATTTCTGTCTTTGTGCCAGTACCATACTGTCTTGATGACTGTGGCTTTGTAGTAGAGGCTGAAGTCAGGCAGGTTGATTCCTCCAGTTCCATTCTTCTTTCTCAAGATTGCTTTGTGATTTGAGGTTTTTTGTATTTCCATACAAATTGTAAAATTATTTGTTCTGGCTCTGTGAAAAATATCATTGGTAGCTTGATAAGGATTGTATTGAATCTATAGATTGTTTTGGGGAGTATACTCATTTTCACTATATTGATTCTTCTGATCTATGAACATGGTATATTTCCCCATTTATTAGTGTCCTCTTTGATTTCTTTCACCATTGTTTTATAGTTTTCTATATATAGGTCTTTAGGTTCTTTAGGCAGATATATTCCTAAGTATTTTATTCTTTTCGTTGCAATGGAGAATGGAATTGTTTCCTTAATTTCTCTTTCTATTTTCTCATTATTAGTGTATAGAAATGCAAGGGATTTCTGTGTGTTGTTTTTATATCCTGCCACTTTACTATATTCATTGATTAGCTCTAGTAATTTTCTGGGGGAGTCTTTAGGGTTTTCTATGTAGAGGATCATGTCATCTGCAAACAGTGAGAGTTTTACTTCTTTTCCAATTTGGATTCCTTTTAATTCTTTTTCTGCTCTGATTGCTGTGGCCAAAACTTACAACACTATGTTGAATAGTAATGGTGAAAGTGGGCACCATTGTCTTTTTCCTGACTTTAGGGAGAATGCTTTCACTTTTTCACCATTGAGGATAATGTGTGCTGTGGGTTTGTCATATATAGCTTTTATTATTTTGAGGAATGTTCCTTCTATTCCTGTTTTCTGAAGGGTTTTTATCATAAATGGATGTTGAACTTCGTCAAAGGCTTTCTCTGCATCTATTGAGATGATCATATGGCTTTTATTTTTCAATTTGTTAATGCGGTGTATTACATTGATTGATTTGTGGATACTGAAGAATCCTTGCATCCCTGGGATAAAGCCCACTCAGTCATGGTATATGATCTTTTTAATGTGTTGTTGGATTTTGATTGATAGAATTTTGAGGATTTTTTTATCTATGTTCATCAGTGATATTGGCCTGTAGTTTTCCTTTTTTGTGGCATCTTTGTCAGGTTTTGGTATTAGGGTGATGTTTGCAATGGTGAATGGAATTGTTTCCTTAATTTCTTTTTCTACTTTCTCATTATTAGTGTATAGGAATGCAAGGGATTTCTGTGTGTTGATTTTATATCCTGCAACTTTACTATATTCATTGATTAGCTCTAGTAATTTTCTGGTGGAGTCTTTAGGGTTTTCTATGTAGACGATCATGTCATCTGCAAACAGTGAGAGTTTTACTTCTTCTTTCCCAATTTTGATTCCTTTTATTTCTTTTTCTGCTCTGATTGCTCTGGCCAAAAACTTCCAGAACTATGTTGAATAGTAGTGGTGAGAGTGGGCACCCTTGTCTTGTTCCTGACTTTAGGGGAAATGCTTTCAATTTTTCACCATTGAGGATAATGTTTGCTGTGGGTTTGTCATATATAGCTTTTATTATGTTGAGGTATGTTCCTTCTATTACTGCTTTCTGGAGAGTTTTTATCATAAATGGATGTTGAATTTTGTGAAAGCCTTTCTCTGCATCTATTGAGATAATCATATGGCTTTTATTTTTCAATTTGTTAATGTGGTGAATTACATTGATTGATTTGTGGATATTGAAGAATCCTTGCATCCCTGGGATAAAGCCCATTTGGTCATGATGTATGATCTTTTTAATGTGTTGTTAGGATTCTGATTGCTAGAATTTTGTTAAGGATTTTTGCATCTATGTTCATCAGTGATATCAGCCTATAGTTTTCTTTTTTTGGTGGCATCTCTGTCAGGTTTTGGTATTAGGCTGATGGTGGCCTCAAAGAATGAGTTTGGAAGTTTGCCTTCCTCTGTAATTTTCTGGAAGAGTTTGAGTAGGATAGGTGTTAGCTCTTCTCTAAATTTTTGGTAGAATTCAGCTGTGAAGCCATCTGGACCTGGGCTTTTGTTTGCTGGAAGATTTCTGATTACAGTTTCAATTTCTGTGCTTGTGATGGATCTGTTAAGATTTTCTATTTCTTCCTGGTTCAGTTTTGGAAAGTTGTACTTTTCTAAGAATTTGTCTATTTCTTCCACGTTGTCCCTTTTATTGGCATATAATTGCTGATAGTCTCTTATGATCCTTTGTATTTCTGTGTTGTCTGTTGTGATCTATTTTCATTTCTATTTTATTGATTTGATTTTTCTCCCTTTGTTTCTTGATGAGTCTGGCTAATGATTTGTCAATTTTATCCATCCCCTCAAAAAACCAGCTTTTGACTTTGTTGATTTTTGCTATGGTCTCTTTTGTTTCTTTTGCATTTATTTCTGCCCTATTTTTAAAGATTTCTTTCCTTCTACTAACCCTGGGGTTCTTCATTTCTTCCTTTTCTAGTTGCTATAGGTGTAGAGTTAGGTTATTTATTTGACTTTTTTCTTATTTCTTGAGGTATGCCTATTGCAGGTATGCCTATTGAGGTATTGCTATGAACCTTCCCCCTTAGCACTGCTTTTATAGTGTCCCACAGCTTTTGGGTTGTTGTGTTTTCATTTTCATTCATTTCTATGCATATTTTGATTTCTTCTGTGATTTGTTGGTTATTCAGCAACGTGTTGTTCAGCCTCCATATGTTGGAATTTTTAATAGTTTTTCTCCTGTAATTGAGATCTAATTTTACTGTACTGTGGTCAGAAAAGACGCTTGGAATGATTTCAACTTTTCTGAATTTACCAAGGCTAGATTTATGGTCCAGGATGTGATCTATCCTGGAGAAGGTTCCATGTGTGCTTGAGAAAAAGGTGAAATTCATTGTTTTGGGGTGAAATGCCCTATAGATATCAATTAGGTCTAACTGGCTAGGGTATCATTTAAAGTTTGTGTTTCCTTATTAATTTTCTGTTAGTTGATCTATCCATAGGTGTGAGTTGGGTATTAAAGTCTCCCACTGCTGCTGCTGCTAAGTCACTTCAGTCTATCCGACTCTGTGAGACCCCATAGATGGCAGCCCACCAGGCCCCCCTGTCCTTGGGATTCTCCAGGCAAGAAGAGTGGAGTGGGTTGCCATGTCCTTCTCCAAAGCATGAAAGTGAAAAGTGAAAGTGAAGTCATTCAGTCGTGTCCAACCCTCGGCGACCCCATGGACTGCAGCCCACCAGGCTTCTCCGTCCATGGGATTTTCCAGGCAACAGTACTGCAGTGGGATGCCATCGACTTCTCCAAAGTCTCCCACTATTATTGTGTTATTGTTAATTTCCCCTTTCATGCTTGTTAGCATTTGTCTTACATATTGCGGTGCTCCTATGTTGGGTGCATATATATTTATAATTGTTATATCTTCTTCTTGGATTGATCTTTTGATCATTATGTAGTGTCCTTCTTTGTCTCTTTTCACAGACTTTGTTTTAAAGTCTATTTTATCTGATATGAGTATTGCTACTCCTGCTTTCTTTTGGTCTCTATTTGCATGGAATATCTTTTTCCAGCCCTTCACTTTCAGTCTGTATGTGTCCCTTGTTTTGAGGTGGGTCTCTTGTAGACAGCATATATAGGGGTCTTGTTTTTGTATCCATTCAGCCAGTCTTTGCCTTTTGGTTGGGGCATTCAACCCATTTACGTTTAAGGTAATTATTGATAAGTATGATCCCATTGCCATTTACTTTATTGTTTGGGGTTCGAGCTTATACACTCTTTTTGTGTTTCCTGTCCAGAGAAGATCCTTTAGCATTTGTTGGAGAGCTGGTTTGGTGGTGCTGAATTCTCTCAGCTTTTGCTTGTCTGTAAAGCTTTTGATTTCTCCTTCATATTTGAATGAGATCCTTGCTGGGTACAGTAGTCTAGGCTGTAGGTTATTTTCTTTCATCACTTTAAGTATGTCCTGCCATTCCCTCCTGGCCTGAAGAGTTTCTATTGAAAGATCAGCTGTTATCCTATGGGAATCCCCTTGTGTGTTACTTGTTGTTTTTCCCTTGCTGCTTTTAATATTTGTTCTTTGTGCTTGATCTTCGTTAATTTGATTATATGTGTCTTGGTGTGTTTCACCTTGGGTTTATCCTGTTTGGAACTCTCTGGGTTTCTTGGACTTGATGATTATTTCCTTCCCCATTTTAGGGAAGTTTTCAACTATTATCTCCTCAAGTATTTTCTCATGGTCTTTCTTTTTGTCTTCTTCTTCTGGGACTCCTATTATTCGAATGTTGGAGCGTTTCATATTGTCCTGGAGGTCTCTGAGATTGTCCTCATTTCTTTTAATTCGTTTTTCTTTTTTCCTCTCTGATTCATTTATTTCTACCATTCTATCTTCTATTTCACTAATCCTATCTTCTGCCTC